>JAYMFT010026818.1:0-16175 GCA_038088735.1 Panulirus argus
AGAGAGAGAGAGAGAGAGAGAGAGAGAGAGAGAGAGAGAGAGAGAGAGAGAGAGAGAGAACAAAAGATTAAAAAAAAGATGAGTACAAATAGAAAATAAAAGTCTTTTGTGGTACGAGCTGCTTAAATGAGGCGAGCTCGTCGCTTTTGCTTTCTATAACAGCCAACTCAAACAGACGTAAAAAGCCAGGTACACTTGGCGTGTGTCTGGCGTCTTGGCTCTGTAGCGAGTCTGTACACACACACGGCCCCAGCCCCAGGACCCAGCCCCAGGACCCAGCCCCAGGACCCAGCCCCAGGACCAAGGGATGAAGTGCAGCTTGAGGGAGGCAGCAGAGAGGAGGGAGTGAGTGAGGTAGGGAAGATCTGCAGTAGGGATGGAGGGAGGGAAGATCTGCAGTAGAGATGGAGGAAAGAGGGATGGAGGGAAGAGGGATGGAGGGAATGTCTGGAATATGAATGACAGATGGGGAGAGAAATCCGGGTGTGTGAATTAGGATCAATGGGTTTTACCCTCTCCATAAGGGAAAAAGAAAATGGGGTGAGATGGCACCTCTTATCGTAATAGATCTAGTAAACTCTATAGAAATAGAAAGTGTAGGCCAGAGAGAGAGAGAGAGAGAGAGAGAGAGAGAGGATCACTGCATTCCAAGCCTATATGGTGAAAATGTGGCACCTCCGCATTCCGGGCATGTGGGAAGAGCGGCACCGCCGCATACCACGCACATGAGATGTTGTTTTCTAAGCACTTTTACTTTCCTAGAGCTGGCTCACTATGGTGCTCTCTCTCTCCCTCTCTCATTCTCTCTCTCTCCCTCTACTTGGCCTAGGGGAGGGAGAGAAAGAGAGGAGAAAGAGGGTCAGGTGTTCAGAGGCATTCCGTAATGTGAGTGTGGAAGATGAAAGAAGACATCTGGTGGAAGATAGATATAGATAGGTAGATACAAGCAGAGAGAGAGAAAGGGCGAGAGAGAGAGGAGAGGGAGAGAGTGAGAGACAGAAAGAGGAGAGAGAGTGAGAAAGAGAGAGAGAGAGAGAGAGAGAGAGAGAGAGAGAGAGAGTTAGGTGAGAGTGGAATGTATACAAATAGGAAAACCAGAGACACAAAACCGGAGAGAGATGACAGAAACCAGAGAACAAAGGTTTCGAAGGTACGTTCATCTGGTGGGGGGTGGGGGGGGAGGAGGGGTGCTCCCCCTTGGATGGGGGAGGGGGCGGGGGTCAGGCGTGGGGGTGGGGGTGGGGGGGGGGGGGGGGGGGGGGAAAGCCTGCCTCGCACAGGAATCATCTTTCAAAATAAGAATTACGTCAGGAGGTTTCTCTCTCCCTCATCCCGTAGTATGGCCATTGTGTAACGTGCTATGACAATGGTCCTTTTTGGGGAACTGAGGTTCACTCTCGTATTATGGCATACTCTCTCTCTCTCTCTCTCGCTCTCTCTCTCTCTCTCTCCGGCTAACTTTCATTTAATGACGCCCTCTGGTCCATAATTTGGCCGGGGTCAACCTTACAACTTACTTTACATTCACCGAATAGTTGGCATACCTCACTCCTTTTACACGGGGTCCGCTGGTGGGCCAGCCAGGCCAGCCAGCCTCCGCCTCGCCCCAAGACGCCTTCCCCGGTATACCTTCTCCTCCCGGTGTCTCGGCCTCTCGTCTCTCATTTCATTCCTCGACCTGGCCAGCTGTCTCTCCCGCCCGGTCTGCGCCTCGAATTCCGTTTCGTCGTGGGTTGCAAGATGGTCCTCACGTGTCGTCCGGACTCCTGACAAGTCCTTCGGCCTCGAAGGTCCATTCCCTTTTCGTCCAGGTGTTTGTTGTTGACTCTCCGAGGGTCTCACTCCTTCTGGACGACTGCCTCTGGACGTGGTCCGCGTCCAGGAGCACTCACTGGACTCGAGGGGCGTCTCCTGGTGGTCCTTGTACCCTTCCATTGTTTCTTCTCGATCATCATCGTCTCATTCATTGTCAGTTCACATCTACTTAGTTTTTCTCGTAGCATACGGACCCAGCGCCTCTCCCCAGTGCTTGACAGTGACCCCCTAACGACCTCTTGCCTTCTTGGTCCCTCCCCCTTCGCCCCTGAACATCGTCCCTGAACTTTCTTCTCTAAATTCTCGCCGGCGAGTTCCCCATGGCAGATTCAGCCCTGAGATTCCTCCCATGAATCGACGATTCTTTTTCTAGATACCTTCTCCACCTCTGTCTGTTTTCTCTAAGGTCCATCCTCAGCGTCTGTTCAGTGCTCTGTCCCGGGGCATTGGCACTCCCGCGACCCTGGTGCCTTGCGGAGTGCCACACTACTGCAGGACGGTGGTCGAGGACAGGAGCCAAGTCCTCACGGGGACTGAGGGCATCCTGGCCAATGATGGATTATAGCAGGACGCCAAGTCCCCCAGGGATTTCCTTAGCACTCCATCTTTCATGGTGATTCAGGGTGGTAATGACGGTCCCTTGACTCGTCCGGCACTTGGCACTCCATTGGCCCTGGTGCCGCCATAGCCGGATCCCCAGCAGGGGCTCTGTGGAGGGCGTCCTGGTGGTTCAGAGAGGCAAGGTCTCCTCTGGTGACGAGCATCTTGCCGTCGCCTGCCCTTGGGTGTTGTAGGCTCAGCCTCACCTGTAGAAGTTCCTGTAGAGGTCCTTTGTAGACAGACGGTAAGTGCTGTACTATTATGGAATCCCGATGATGAACGGAAATTACCATGAGGAATTCCTTTTGTGAGGGCAGGTTCTGTTTGGAAGAGAGAGAGAAGGCTGTTGAAGGGAAGGAGGCCGGAGGTCAGCTATAGCGACCTCCCTTGACCCTTCGCCTGGGTGGCACTTCTGTCGGGCCCTGACCTATACTTTGGCCCTGACCTTGACCCTTGACCTGTCTCTCTCCGCACATATCTTCACCTCACTTATACAACCCCAGGATTCCTTTATGGAGGGAGATCCCACAGGTTCAAGGCTGCACTACACCAGCAGCAGGGGAATGATGACTCCTTTGGAGCGAGAAGGCATGATGGGTATGATGGCAGAGGATCTTCATCTGTTCCATCAAGATCATGTGAAAGGTTAAGCCATCATACTCAAGGGTCATACCATCGTGCTCAAGGGCTGCACCATCGTTCACAAGGGTCGTACCTTGGTTTCCAAAGGTCGTAACATCGTGCTGCTCAAGGGTCGTACCGTCGTACTGTTGATTCTAGAGTCAGAGGTCACACGTTGGATCCTCTTCTGGAGCGTTCTGCTATTCCTTGGAATCCCAGTAACTCGAACGCCTGCGTCACGGCCTTTGGTTCTTTGTAGTTCTGGTGTGTGCCGTAGGAGATTCCACTCCTTTTTCAAGCGAGCCTGGTAGTGGGATTCAACCCCAGGGCTAAAGGCTTCACAAGGGAGTGAAGAGTTTATCACACCGCGCGCCGCCGCAGGGGTTTTGAGTCGCTTGGCCGGCATCCCACAGGGAAGGATCTTGGGTTCCACTTTCTTTCTCCCTCAGGCGTTGGTCGCCTCCGATACATCGTCTCATTACCGTCCTGTGACACGAGTGCCATATGGACGTAACCCCGGAAGGAGTGGGCTCGCGGGAACTGCAGAAGGGTAACGGGATAAAGGAAAACAAAAATATTTGCAAGGCTGTGGAAGGACACGTGTGTGTGCCGCGTCGTCCAGCCATATACACTTCTCACCTTCGATGTTGAGGATTTATGCGGCAAGCCTTCGGGATTTCCCAGAGCCTGCTTCCCCTCATGCATTATCTCTCTTATATTGCATATCGCTCCTCCCTTCTCTCTCTCTTTCTTCATCTGTCAACATTCACAGTTTCGTCACTCATTCTTTTCCATTCATCCACCGCTCTCATGCTAATATATGTTCTTCTTCACATCTTTTCTAACAAGTTTCTTGCTTACTTTCACGTCATGTCCTCTGGTGGCTCTGTCCCACCATCTCCCAGAGAACTGTTAACTGATGACGTGATCAAATTGGTTTAGAAACTTAAAGGTTGTGATGGTGGACAAATGTAAGGCCTCTGACAGCTTTCCCTGCACCTCTCTTCTCTTAATTCTGGTGCCATCTCTGCAACCCTCCTCCTGTCCTTTTCAGTTATTTCTCCGTGTTTTTTCTTTTTTATTATACTAAGGTGACCGAAAGTGTGAAGCACATCATAGGTTTGGTCAGCATGTGACGTGAACAGCCTGCTGAATATATTCCTATCCGAATGCTTGAGTACGATTCTAACATTTGCCAGCAGACAGCTTGTCTCCTGTACAGTTTACTGAAGGTTAGACTCTGTCGACAGGCGAGGGACGATGTCGTCTTCCATGTCCCTCTCTCACACACACAATCCTGCAGCTTATTTCCTGGTGGATAATATCCACATCGAGACCTCTTTCCCTGTATCCCATCCTTATGATTCCTTTAGATAATTTCAGTGGATTTCAAGGTCTCCTCCCCGTCCTGTCTTACTGATGTTAGGGTAAATGGTGTGCCTTCTACTGTGAAGACATTCCTAAACTTGTCTTCAGCTCCTCGCATTCCCTTACATTGTGCTCTGCAACTCTCTCTTCCCATTCCCTTAGTCTCATTTGTTACTCTGTCACTGACGATTTATTCGTAATGAATGTGTGTGTGTGTGCGTGTGTCAGTGTCGAAAACTGCGTCCTCCACAGCCAAGTCCTCCTGTCATTTAAAAAAATCCCTTAGGAAGCTCAAAAAAGATGTGGAACATATCAAAATATCTACGTCTCCCATTGATCAAGAAAGAACAAAATAATTATTCTGTCAGTTTTTTGGTCTGTGAATTATTCTGTATTCAAATATCATTTAATTTACACATGAACAATTTGCTCCATGTTTTTTTAATATCTTACTTGTTCTTCTTATTTGTCTATGTTTACACAAGCGGAATATATTATTCGTGAGTTTGTTTGTTGGTTCTCATCTGCTGGGGTTAGAATTGCCAAGACACTGTAGTTCTTTAAACACATTTGTCTATTTACCTTTCTGTGTACCAGTTATATAGAAGATCTTATACTAAGAGAGAGAGAGAAAGAGAGAGAGAGAGAGAGAGAGAGAGAGTATCATCCTAATATACTTTTAACTTAAAAACTCACACTGTCTCACCATGATCAATCCTAGAATATTCCTCTATGCCTTCTTCTTCCTTCGTTCAAGTCTATACATCATTCTCTCTCAGATGGTACTCAACTTATACATTCGTTATGGACCTTCAGAAGATGGGCAACCATTCGTAATAACTATCACGATAATTCTTGATCTTTCACTGCTTTATTTCTCTTCTTGGACTGGTTTGTTTACATTCGTCCGTTTTCTTTACCAACCTTCATTAAATAGGGTGTACTACTCTAGCAATACCCTCCTACCCCCTAGGGCTCTGTACCTTCTCTCCGCTCGCTGACTTTGATTCGGAATCGTTACTTGCACTTTCTAATCTCATCAGGGCGATAAATGGCTGCTAGATTACCTGCTTACCGCTGGACAGGGGGCAAAAATCGGGCGGAAAATCGACTTGGCTTCTGTCTGATGTATGTAGGCAAAAAGAGAGAATTGGTCTTTAAGAAGAAGAAGAAGGTGTAGTTATTTATAGAGATGTTAACATACGTTTAGAGATACAAGTTATAATTCCAAACGCTTTAACTAACATGGGTGAAAGTTGTTCAATTTGTATCATCTTAAACTGATTTATGAACGCACCAAAGGCCAGGTGTTAAGACTTGAGTTCAATGGAGCTATATATTCTGCCATATGGTTAACGATGAGTTGTGAAGATCATGATGATTAGCGTTTAACACACGTTCAACGTACCGAGTCAGAACGCACAGCTTTGTGCTGACGAAATTAAAATCAAGAGAACTATAACAGGTTTAACGGGCTAATACATAATGCTCGAGAGAGTCTGAAACCCTCAATTATAAGCCTTCACTTGAGGTCATTTCAAAGATCTCCTGCATCAACTGCGGAAATCTTATCAGTTTTCGACCAAAGATCGATGTAGTGTCCAACATGAACTTTAACGCCTTGAGTACAATGGTACGATCCTTGAGCACGACTCTACGACCATTAGTGACGTCATTACGACCCACGTTGACCGCGACGGTACATCCTTTGAGCACGACTCTACGACCATTGAAAATGACGACCTTTGGCTTTGTTAGTTATCTTCTTAACTGCTCAAAATACTGCAAAAACCTTTATTGAAAATGTTGATCGTCTGCTCGATAAATCGTATAAGTCTTTAGCACTATCAGTTGCATGCAAGAGGTGATGGATCAACGCCTGTCTGTCTCTCTTGTCAAATGACCAGACGGGAAGAATTCAATCAAAAACTCTTTATTCTTTCTTCAGGCTTATCCAATGTTGTTATCTTGGATATTTATTCTTTATTATCTTTTTTCCTTCGGACAATCAGACTTCCTCTCTGTTTCTATGTTTAGTAAGACTTCAGCACTTGTTGTTTTACAATCAGACTCATTCTTTCTTAATAGTTTATTAACGCTTCACCCACTGTTGTATTGTCCAGTGTCTGTGTTGTATTTCATAGAGCTTCTGTCTAATTTTCGAGTGTATCATTGTATTCTATTGTGTTTATTGTATTCCACAGGATCTCTCTTGTACTCCAGAGGATCTTTCTTGTATTTCTCAGCATTACTGTTGTATTTCCCAGTGTCGCTGTTGTATTTCAGAGTGTTCGATGTTGTATCTTAATGTTCCTAATTCCTATCATAGAGGAGCAGCTTTCTCCCTCACCAGTATGTCTTTCTCATACTCCAACACGTCTCCCTCACTCTCCAACATACCTCCATGGCCCTCCAAAACAGACAGACAGACAGAATAAAATCCAGACACACGCTCACTTAAGACAGAAAAGGCTCAGTAAAGATAAACAAAGATCTAAGGCATGAGACAGACAATATGATCTTTACTATCTTCATAAGAAGAAATAAGTAAAAACGGTTCCCCTTTGACCTCGGTCAGTGTCACCCCCACAGAAAACGGGTAGCGGGTGCCTACAATTTTTCCGAATTATTTCATGATGGTCAGGTTGCTGCAGTTGATTCCGAGACGAAGGTTATATTGCAGAGATTAACACAGGCTGGTTCTAATACAGGATGAGTAAAAGGGTGTGTGTCATTGGCTAAAGATGCAGAAATGAGGAATTTGAGTTAGGCTGAAATCAACATGGATTAAGCAATGTTAATATGATCATTGAGCAATATGTTAAGCCAGAGGGTTTAACATGGCATGAGTACGCTGATATGTTAATATACTTAGGTGTTGAATTGCAGAGCTTAAGTTCCGTTAATATCAACATGCAGCTGGAAGTTAAATTATGGTAGTTAACTTCACTAACATTTCAACTCGAGTTCTGGGTGGAATAGGGGAATATGGAGTAGCCCCAGTATGGTCGAAAGGCAGATGTTAATCAATGGAATATGCAACCTTGTTGGATTTTTAAAACTTAAGAGGTCTTTGTTTGCATGTCAAGGAAAGGATGTATTTGTTTGCAGTGAAGAGATTGTATGCAGACAAACCAGCCAAGTCACTGTTTACACTGAGGAGGAATTTGCATATTACGTTTGCATGTCAGAAGTCCATTTCTTTTTTCTCTGGCTGTGTTTAAGTCCCCTGTTTTACACATTTGTCTGTTCATCTGTCTGTCTGTCTGTCTGTCTATCTGTCTGTCTGTCTGTCTGTCCGTCTCTCCGTCTGTCTCTCACTCACCGCATAGAACTCTCTCCAACTCTCTCTTCTCACTCACTCGTTACGTCATCACCTTCAGCATCTCATATCACCCCACTACCTGTTCTTTACGGCCGCCCTCTCCACACCCACTACCTGGGGGGACGATTGTCCCACGTGACCCCCACAACTCACCCATGCACACTGCACCCATTACGAAAGATCCTTCGCTCCTGTAGGGGTGGAGCCACTGGGTCATGAGAGAGTCCTTCGCTCCTGTGCAGTTCACGTCAGGATGGATCCTGCGATCGCTCACAGAGGAGAAAACGACTTGATATGACTGGAAGTGACTTGACAGAGCTGGAAATGATTTGCAATAAAGGGAAATGACGGGAAATAACTGGAGCCGACGAAAAATAACTTGAAATGCCTGGAGGTAACTGGAAATAAGTAGATACAATAGGAAATGACTGTAACTGTTTGTTGGAGTATAGACAGGAGATATATGTGTATGGAAGGAAAGCACGTGGGAAAAGTCTCTAATAGACAGGTACTTAGGTAGACAGATAACTCAATGAATAGATAGACGGACAGACAGAGAAGAGGATAGACAGACAAGAAGGCGAATAATACAGACAGAGGGACCGAGTTCTGACAGACAGCGCCAGACATCGCTAGCGGGGAGCAAGTGCATCCTAACGAGTCCCTCAGCCTAGTCGACGACCAGAATCCCTCAGCCTGGTCGATGACCAAAGTCCCTCAGCCTGGTCGACGACCAGAGTCCCTCAGCCTGGTCGATGACCAAAGTCCCTCAGCCTGGTCGACGACCAGAGTCCCTCAGACTGGTCGACGACCAGAGTCCCTCAGCCTGGTCGACGACCAGAGTCCCTCAGCCTGGTCGACGACCAGAGTCCCTAGGCCTGGCCGACGACGACCATGCAGGTATCAGACAGGTGGATCAGCCTGAGGTGACGCCGCCCTACGGATTGCGGCCAAAAACAGCCTGATTGATTAGCGGGTTGCCGGTGCAGCAGCAGCAGCCTGGTCCCTAGATCCATCCACCCACCGACCCACCGAGGTCTTGGGTTAGAGATAAGCCCCAGGAACCCGAGGGGAAGGCGTACGATACCCTCTACTGCCGACCATAGACTCACCAACGCCAACTCATTAGCTCCTGACCTCCTTCAGTTCGCCACTCACTACCCTGAAACCTCACTCTAACCTCACACCTCACACTCATGACTCCTGTATGTTGCCTCACACCTCACTCACACACTCATGACTTCTGTCCGCTGCCTCACACCTCACTCACACACTCATGACTTCTGTCCACTGCCTCACACCTCACTCACACACTCATGACTTCTGTCCACTGCCTCACACCTCACTCATACACTCATGACTTCTGTCCGCTACCTCAGACCTCACTCACACACACTCGTGACTGCTGTACAAATGTTACCTGTGAAGTAGATGAAGAAGAAACAACTTTGCAAGAATGGAAGGTAGGTCCCAACTAACTACCTGCCCTACTCTACCTACTGTAAGCCCCCAGTATCGCCCTACTCTACCTCGAGCAACAACCATCTGGGGTCCCATCTCGACGGAATTTTAATGACAAATGGATCTGTGGAACGAGACGAGAAGAGAGTGTGCGGTACCCCACTGGTCCATGGCCGCCCCCTCCCTCGCCCCCCACCCATCCCAGGCTTTTTTGTTCGTGTTATCTTGTCGCGAGGGGGGAGGGTAGGAGGGGACTCTTGTTATCATAATGACTGTTGAGGACCATCCCGTCCAGGGACCATCCCGTCCAGGGACCATTATGTCCATGGACCATCCCGTCCAGGGGCCCATGAAAGAAAAAGTTTCTCCTCCTTGGGGCGTCATATATCCCCCCCTCCCCTCCAGGGGTGGCGCCCCTAGGACGGGGACCTAACCAAGCAGGCAGGGAGGAGACACACACACACACACACACACACACACACACTTAACCACGTACACAAGAGACTCGGTGAGATTTAGAGAGTGTAAAATTGGGAAGAGATAAAGTTAATGGAGTGGAATAAACTGGGAGTTAAAAAGAAAAAAAATCCCATTAGTCACGCTATTGTTATCGACGAGTTAAGGAAGAGGAGAAACTTTTGACCCTAAGGAAGTTATTAATACTTTATAGGTTCAGTCAAGTTATTAATACTTCACAGGTCATCTGAAGGAGCAATACTTAACAGGTCAATAAAGTTATTTATGCTTTACAGGTCAAGAAAGTTGTTAATATTTTACAGGTCAAGAAAGTTATCAATACTTTACAGGTCAAGTAGAGTTAATACTAGTTTACAGCTCAAATTAATTCATTTATACTTTGAAGGTCAAGTCAAGTTATTAGTAATTCAAAGAACAGTTCAAGTTTTTAATTGTCTACCGATGAGGTCAAGTTATTGGTACTTTACAGGTAAAGTAGAATTCTTGATACTTTACAGATCATGTAAAGTTACTAACACTTTACTTGTATAAAACAGATCAAGCTGGGAAAGCAGAAGGAAAGCAGGAATGAAGGATGGTAATCAGAACATTGGGAACGGATGGGAAATCAGAAAGAAGCTGCTCTTGAGTCGTCTGTTCAGCGAACGTCTCAACAACACAAACAGGAAATCCGATGTTTATAAAGACGAAATAAAGACATGAATGAAAGCTGAACATTCTATTGCAATCATTACGTTCAGTAAAGATGTGATGGTAATTCATCTATTACAGTCAACGCAATCACTAGAGATATGAGAAAATAGGGCATAAGAATGATTGCAATTAATGTGATTATGTTGATAATTAATCACGACGATTATTGCAACAAATAGAATAATACAATCATAATCGAACAATTATCAATCTAGTACAATTATCACAGTCACTAAGCAAAATGCGATCAAAATCGATGATAGATAATCTGTTACAATTATCTCAGTCAATAAGAATATTATGGTCATAATCAAATAATCGATGGTAACCAATCATCTACAATCAATGGAATCAGTAAAGGTAATGATAATCTGTTTCAGTTGTTACAGTCAGTATGGCCACTAAGATGATAATCGAAAATCAATCATGACTACTGGACTCACTAACGGTAATAATCAATTTACTTCAATTATCACAATCATCAAGGGTGATTATTAATCTATTGAAATCATTATAATCAGTGAGGATCATACGCTCATAATCCATCCATCACGGTAATTTCTAGATAAGGATAATCTGGTGATGACTGGTTTCCTTTCTACGTAGTACCGAAGGAGTTGTGGTGATAACTACACATCTCCCAAAACGAGCGTTTGTGAATATCCCATAAACATTAATCATCCAGACACCACTGAGAGGCTGACAAATTAATCCAGCTGTCACTGTAAAGCTGCTTAAGTATAAATGATAAATGGACATCAGAATATTCAGACTTACATGAATTGAGAGCAAGTCTGATGCTCCAGATTCTCGCGGATGTGAACCATCGTAGTTTGTTTACATTCTTAGGTCGCTTAAACACCATCGATTGAGCCTAAATCGGTCTCTTCTTTTTTGCTTTTTAAATCCGTAGAAAAATTCGATAAAAAAAGACGGTCACGTGATTATTTTTGCTTTTGCTGTTAACTTAGACTTCCTGCAGTTACTTCCGCCTGCCGGTGAACCGAGTGGCTGGAGCCTTAGCTATATATATGCGTTTACCACAGATACTCCTCCGAACATAAACCAGGGTATTTAAATCAAAGTATGCTGACCAGGATAGAAAAACAACAAAAAACAACAACGAGAGATGAGAAACTATAAGCGCACAGATAAGAGTATATAAACCAGAATACGTAAACCGGAGAACATAAACCAGGGACCATAAAACACCAGAGTTTTCAAAAGAAAGTCACGTATGAAAACAAAGACCAATGGGGAGAGCCCTAGCGTACAGAGGGTTCCCTCTGGGCCTCCCCATTGGGCAATCAAATGATCAATCAGAAAACAAATCACAAAAATCACTTTCGGTTTCACAAACTGATAAAACAAACAAATAGATATCTTTCTATGTTGATCATTGGTGCTGTTGGGTTTTATATGACAGAATCTATTGAATTATTGACACAAAGAAGTGTCTAAGAAGGTTTAAATCTCTCCAGATTGCCTCGACAATCTGTCAAAAGAAGCACAGTTTAGTTTGTAGGGGAGATAGAAGGTAGAAAGATTAGATTCCTATTTCTATATATAAATATATTATCTGGAGTGTGAAATATAGCTTTACGCCAACGGTGGAATAGTTTCAGACTCGGCGATATCAAAGCTAAACATAGGTTAGCTGAGGTTACCTTAGCTCAGCTTAGGTATGTATTTCATATTCAAATGCATAAAGTAAGGAAAAGTATATTTCGAGATATAGAATGGCCAACACTTACTCCTTGCAAAATTGAATCAAAGGCTTTGGAGACATTACATTGCAGAATGTCTATGGCTACATAGCGTCTATAGCTAAACGGGTCTAACTATTTGATAAATTTCACGTTTCCTGAGAAGCGAAACCAAATTATCATTTACGTCCATTGAAAAAGAAAATAGTAAAATCAGATTATCAGAGAGAGAGAGAGAGAGAGAGAGAGAGAGAGAGAGAGAGAGACCAATTTTCCCCCTCAGCAGGTAACCACTTCACGATGTCATCCGGTTTAGTACAAGGGAAGCATTTGACCCCAACGCCATGCTCACCTGGTGGGTACTGACCGAAGCAGCTGTTGATCCTATTTACATAATCCTCCTAATTTGATAAGTCGTTTTGTTTTCTTATCTGATCTTGGCTACGCTCACGTCTTCATCACTAGCGTTGTAAAAACCTTCAGCTCGTCTTCTTTATTGAAGTGGATTTTTAATTTATTTTGATGAAAAGAATGTTTCTTTAAATTTCTGCTTGATGAAAATTACGTTGTGAGTGATAGGAGATTAAGCTCAGTGGCTACTTGTTTGACTGTTGAAAATTCCAGTTGATTCAAAAAATTAAGGAAAATTTCCCCCCTTTGAAAAATTTGAATACTGAAAAATTTTCCAATTAAAAAACAAACAAACTCTAAGCTAACTATAGGAATTTGCTAGAAATGTGCACTTGCCTCAGTGTTTATAATCATTTATCCATAATTAGGCTATGTATTTTCTTATTAGAAATTTTCAAAATTCTCCCAGGTGATTTCAGAGTCAGTTATTACATGTTATTATTCAACTGTAACAACATACAACACACACAAACCATTTATATATAATGAGAGCGTATATGCAGAACGCCTAAATCAAATGTTCAAAATAATTTTTTGATTGGTGGTTATAATCTGACGCAGTCGATCTTAACAACCCTGGCAGTTGATAGTCCTAAAGACCAGCTAATCAACCAATCAACCAACTACTGTTCACAGCACGTCCTAAATTCCTGAATCAGAATGATAATTCTTCATACTCATTTTACAGCTCGTAAACTTTCCTCGTCTCTGATATTACTTCACGGTCGAGCACTAGTCTTGAAAATTATTCCAGGGTCACACAAACACACTAGTCTCAGACCTTCCTGTATAACTCCAGGGAATAAAGTAATTTTCGCCTCTCGTTCAGAATGACAATGACTGTTGTTAAAGTAATCGCTCCTTCAGCAACTTACATAACAACTTTGCGTCCTGCATATTTTGACAATAAATCTCACATCGCCTCTAGAAACTAAACGTCAACTCACCACATAACTAACTTCTCACAGATGAAACAGGACCTGGGGTTAGGGAAACGCAGATGAAACGGGAAACTGAGCAAGAGCCGGAAAGGAAACAAACTTGTCTTACGTTTACCTCAAACGAAACAAACGTTTCTCTGGCCAAAAAACAACGTTTGGGAACCTAAATAAACGTTTATAGATAATAGACTGTCTATATATCTATATATTTCCCTCACTCAGCCTACACTTATCTGTTCATATATCTATATCTATATCTATACTTTCTCTCTGTTTCTGTCTATCTGTCTATCTATCTATCTGTTTTATGCAGATACTGAGACAACGTGTCTTGTCTCATAAATTCAGGGCAAAAAAAGAGGCACCGGTACGTTTATTTTACGTCCGTGGACTCTGTGACCCCTGCTGACTTATTTACAACTTACGGTGCCTCGAGTCTGTAAACTGGAAATGAGTGAGAGTCATTTTACAACTTTTGAGATACTAGGATCTGTAAAACAGTGTTTTGGTAAAGCAAACCATATCATATGCAATGTAAATGTAAACTGTAATACATATACTGTAAATATATACGGCACAATATATAATGTAAATGTATATTGTACTATATAAGTATTCAGATAGATGGATTTGTAAACTGATTTTGAGTAAATCTAATCACTTCAAGAATTCTGAAAAAGTGCCTTATAGCGTAAATCTGCAACAGAGCATATATATGTAAACCCGGAACTGTCATTGTTATAGCTTGTAAATGTAACATTGTAAATCTGTAAATCTATCAAAGGATAATATATCAAGTTTACAAATTTCTTTTACAATGCACTAAGGGTCTATTCAACTGTCATACAGTAGACGCGGACCCATGATTGAAGTGAGGTGGGTCTGGTGGACTCAGAATTGGAAGAAAAGATTACTAATCATGAATAAACATCTAATCATCTTCTTGGGGAGCAGAAGTGCTATGCTGTGACATCCTCATTTGCATACGGCATCGCGTCACATCCTCGTTACTTGTGTCAGCAGATTTATTTTCATCTGTGCTCAGGAATCCTTCTGTAGGAGAGGCGTGTCGTATAAATAGAGTCTGAGGAGGTGACAGGTGGCTTTAAGTGCCCCACTTCGACGAGTTAAGTCCCCCGGGCGATACTAGAACACAACACGGAGGAAAGATCTTTAATCAATTCGGGTATGCATAAAAAAAAAAAAAGGAAAATCATCGACCTGGCGATGGCAACAGCATACAGGATCCGCTTTCTCTCTGGCTTGCCAGGAATGTTCACCCGAGCGATGCTCTCCGGTCCGCTTCGCTCACGACACCCCCACTGGGCTCCGTTTGCTTGCTCGCTGTCAAGCGAAAGGGCAAAAGATACCCTGTGTCATATTACCGGGGTCTGCACGTCTCAAAAGACCAGAGATCGCCGCCAACAGAGCAAACTACGGGCTGTAACCAGCGCCCGGTTCTCCTCCCTCAATCAGACTCCAGCGGGTCGGACGCAGCCGTAAGTCTATGCAAATTAACTGGCCATCAGTTTACCTTTACACATACTTTCTTAGTGAGTAGCTGGCCACAAGTTGGCCACCTGTCCAGCTCTCCAGTAGCTGGCCACTACGTGTTGGACACCTCCCCAGGTCCAGAAGCTGGCCTCTAGATGTTGGCCAACTGCCCACGTCCAGTAACTGGCTTCATGTTGGCCACCTGCCCAAGTCTAGTTGCTTGTTGCGTGCTGGCCACCTGCCCAGGTTCAGTAAGTGGCCACATGTCGACCACTGGTTCAGATACAGTAGCCGGCAACATACTGGCCACCTGTCCAGCATGCCCGTTATCCCTCCGGGGCCGCCATACCCTCCTCCTGACGGGAGTAACCTACACCCAGGGTATTGTCTGGGGTGAAGGAGTAGTGGGGCCCGAGATGCGACAGGTAGGCCCGTCGTGGACAGGAGTGGCACTCCCGGGGCCGTCGGCGTTGACGCCTCAACTGTGATGATACCCTTGACACCATAACAGGGCCCTCAACTTGGCCCTCTTGGTTTCAGTACCAACAAACACCTGGGGGACACACCCACCTGAGCTGTGTACTGTACACCTCCTCCCACGGGTACGACACCGACCAGGAGTCGTAAATATTACGGAGGGTGTGGATGCGACCAGCCAAGCCCTTCATGACGACTCGGGGTCGTCACAAAAACCTTCCTCACTTTCCCCGATTCTTTTTTTTTTTTTATTCTCGTCGCTCCTCTGATCACACGAGCCGGCTGGCCTGCCCACCTGGCGTCCTGTCTTGGTTGTAATGGTAAGCAACCAACGTCCTGAGGCACAAGCAAGCAGGCCAGAGGAAAGCAAGCAGGCAAGCAGACCAGACACAAGCAGGCAGATCATGCACAAACGAACAGACTAAACACAGACAAGCAGAATAACAGGCAGGAGCGAGCAGGCGAACCACAAACGAGCAAATAAAGCAGACAAAAAACAAGCAGGCAGATCAGACTGAGGCGAGTAAGCAGACCACATCGGGCAGAAGCAGGCAAGCACAAGCACCACCTGCTTGCACTTCCTGACAGTGTAGTAACATTCAGAATGGTCGCAAAAAAGATCCGACAGCCACTGAAAGTAAACCACAGCCAACCGCACCTCCCCCGTCCCCTCCCCCCCCTCTACCACACCCGCCAACCCTGCAGGAAAAGCAGTATACGTGTATATATATATATATATATATATATATATATATTTTTTTTTTTTTTTTTTTTTTTATACATTCG
>JAYMFT010026829.1:0-16174 GCA_038088735.1 Panulirus argus
ATGTGGAAAGGGAGCTGTGGTTTCAGTGCATTACACATGACAGCTAGAGACTGAGTGTGAGCGAATGTGACCGTTTCGTCTGTCTCCTGGCGCTACCTTGCCAGCGCGGGGGGTGGTGATGCTAATTCCCGTGGGGCAGGGTGGCATCAGGAATGGATGGGGGCGAGCAAGTGTGAATATGTACATGTGTATATGCATGTGTATATATGTATGTATAAATGTATTTGTTGGTTTGTATATATATGGACTGTGCATATATGTGCATGTATGTATTTATGTGTGTATGTGGGGGGATGGGTCTTTCTTCGTCTGTTTCTTGGCGCTACCTCGCTGACACGGGGAACAGCAATCAAGAATAATAAATAGAATAATAAATAAATATATATAGATATAAAAACTTTCTGCCATTTGTACCAGAGGTTACTATATTCTGCATAGCCCAATAAGTTCTACAGGTGAGAAATGCCCAACAGTAAGAGAGAAACTCATTGTTAACCCTGCAGTTAAGTTTGGTTTGACGGACTTTATGCTAAGCAGCTAAATATATGAAAACTGAGAGTCCATACCTAGCAGTGTCAGCAGAACCACTCTCACCACCCACAGTTGAGAATCTCACTGCACATGGTGTGCGCTTCCCAATCTCACTGAATATCTTGGCTTTGGTATACTTGGTGATATCATGGGTCACTTCAAAGTATCCAAAAGCACCTGAAAAACAGAAATCAAACATAGATATCTTGCATATCAATTACTCGTTTATTCACCCACATATATCTGATCTTTGTCAGTCTCTCTTCACTCATCCTCTCCACATACCCAAACCATATCATAAAATCCTGGTTGGCCACTTCATTGAGATTGCACTCATCACCACACATATCCCAGCAATCACTTCTTGTTATTCACCCACATATTTGAAAGATATAACAGAAAATAGTGAAAGGAGTGATACAAAACCCAGAAATATGCTGAAATTAGCAGAAATATACCACACCAGCACAGTGTATGCTGTAAATATTGTCTGAGTTGTGTTGAAATGAGCCAGAAAAACAATGTTTGATACAGAATAAGAAAAGATTTGTGTGCTAGTGAGTTGGTAAGATTCTTACGAATACACTCCCAACACAAGTTTTTTATTTCTCCATGGGTAAGTTAATGACAATATCATATGTTTCTTGGATGTTTTATTTTTCTACTATGATGTTCTTTCATATCACAGAGAAACAGTTTTTCACTATTCTAGTATTTAAGATTCATATCACAGAGAAATAGTTTTTCACTATTCTAGTATTTTAGAGTATTTCGTTGTCTGACAGACCTCTCTGGTGAAGGTACTAAGGCCAACTTTGTTTTTTCTTTGATTACAAATGTTTTCTTATTCTATATCAAATGTTGTTTCACCAGTCTATTTCTACATTTGGATGAAACACACTTAGCTATACTGGAATATTTTGGTAACTGAGGAGATGCAGTCTTTACCTAGCTTCCCACCTGTCTTTATTTCAAATTTATAATAATGAAAATAATACAATATATTGTATTTTTTACATGTTTTTCCAAACAATTCTCTTTATGCCTAATACATGATTTAATAATCATCTACATAATCAGAAAGGTATAGGAGAAAATTGGAGAAATAGATGAAAGTCTTACCAAACATTTGCAATCATCTTTGGTTCTATTTTTCAAATATTTTACCAAGACAGTTCTCTTAAGCAGGTTCTTACCTAATGCATATTTAGAAAAATATGTTAAAAAGTGAAATTTATAATAAAGATTCACCTGGTATTAGCAATGACTATGTGCACCTGCCCACCTGGCAATGTGAATCTGAAAAATTTTGCCAGTATTCTTGCAATAACAGCTGTCATTGAGGCAAGCACAAAATAGGAAAGTTGCATTAAATATGCACAAAACGTTGTAACACGCAGTGGCAACTAACCTGACACTCAGGCCTTATTGCTGCACTTTTCTACACACTGTGATGAAAAGCAAAGACAAAACATGTATTCTGGTTGGATAAAAGGGCTTAATAATAATTAAGCACTTATCAATGTCAGGCACTTACCAGCACCCTTAGCATGGACAACTCTCTCAGGGATACGCTCTCGATCAAAGTGAGCCATCTCATCAAGCAGCTGGATGTCTTGCAATAGGATGGGCCCCCGTGGCCCAACCGTCAAGGAGTTAAGCTTGTCAGCGAGTGGACAGCCATGACCTGTTGTTAGACGATCACACTCCTACAAAATAGAAACATATACATTTATAAATAAATATGTTTATGTTCGTGAAAAGCCATGCAAAAATCACTTTCACCATGAAAATGTTCAGCAAAGCTTCATTTTTCTTCAATCATTCTGAATATCTGTTAAGTACTGTACAGTATGCTGCATTACCACTACCTCAGCATGCTTTACATCTCTAACTGATGGTTTACAAATAAGTATACTGTTTGTATATATCTAACATGCACTTCTTCATACTAGTTTGCCTTTACCTAAATTAACAAGGTAACACCAGGAACAGATGAACAGATGGTCTCAATTGCTCACATCCACTCTCTAGCTCTCATGGGTAATGCAATGAAACCAAAAAAAAAATCCAAGAATAGAGGCTTAAATACAAAATGAAGACAAAGCTATCTTCATATATTCCAGTACTTTGTTAATACAGACAAATTCCTCAATATATTAGACATACAGCAGTACAATAATCAACTTGAAATCTAATTTCATCAAAATCTCTGGTACAATAAGTACAAATAAGACTGTAGTCAGTAACTATACAGAATGAAGCGAATAACATCATGCCTTATATAATGTTCATGTATACATGTGTAGACTACTGAAGATATGACAACTACATTAATACAGTATTTACAAATCTTATATCTGACCTGCATAAACTACAACCACTTTTATGAGACTCCTGCATCTTCAAGGCTAATCACTGCAATGAGTATCACAAAAATGATGGAATTCTTTTGAGAGAAAAGTCCCTTGATCAGATTGTACTATATGTTCACTGAAGGTGATACAACCTCACCAAAGGTGACTTTTCCACTCGTGGTTTAACCTTATGCGGGTGGCATCCAGTAACACCTAAAATATGCTTGGTCTATATATATACATCATTCCTTTCTGCCCCAGGAGACCCTTCTAACTTTATAGGATTCCCACACTGATATGAAAGATGGCCACATCCACTAGTGAGACACAGACTATAATGAGCAATGATAAGTGTGTGTCTACCTGGGAAGAGTATGAGGGAATTGAACAGTATATGTTCAGTCTTCATTGTGGTAGGTGAATGGAGGCCATGGAGGGTCCTTGGATATGTTGAACTGGTGTTCGTTTTAATTCATGGATGGGTGATGTCTAGTATGGACAAGAAAGTGTGATGTGTTTGTCTGGGGAGTGTAATTTCAGATGGATGTATGCCTGGTGGAGTGGTGTTTAAGCCTGAGTTAAGAAGGTAGCTGTTTTGCACCTGTCAGGTCATTTCAGTGTGGGTGTTTTGTCAGTGCTATGATTATTGAGGAAAAGGGAGGATCTGTCGCTTAGAGGCTGCTGAAGTATGAGGCAAGGTTGTTTTTTTATTTCAAACTGGGGATTGTAGTTAGTTATGGAGTACTTTGGGGAGAGGTGGAGGTCTGCTGATTTTGCAAATAAGTGAATGCCAAGCATGCTGAGGTGGGATTGTATTGAGAGGATCTATACTTCATTGTGGAAATGCTGATAGGAAGTGGGCAAGATTTTAAGCTACTCTATGTTGGCTCTGAAGGCCATTTTAAGGCCACTAAAGGCCATCTTTGCCTAAAATTATAATAAATATACCTCAGAATCAAAGACAAGGGTACCAGACTTACTACAGCTTTAAGCAGCAACTAGAGGCCCCTGATCTTGTTGTCGGAATTCGGAATCTGGGCAAAGTTTTAAGCTACTACACTCTGGCCTTGGAGGTCCTTTTGAAGCAACTAAAAGCAACCCTAGCCTCATGGATTACACTAATTTACTTTATTCATACATACACTGAAGGTGCCTCAGGATCAAAGGCAGGATCCGAGGGACTAGAGCCTGGCCTCAAAGTCCATCTTTCAAAGCTCAGAGTTACTACAGCTTCATGTAGCACCTATAAGCCAAAACATTGTGAGTTGAAGTACTTCGAAATCTGGGCAAAGTTTTAGCTACCTCACGCTGGCCTTGATCGCCGTTTTGAGGCCAACCCCAGCCTTCTAATTTACACTTAGTTCATTGCTATAATTAAAAATTGGCAGCTGAGGGCCCTCAAATTATACTGAAGGTACCAAGATCAAAGGCAGGACCATAGGTACTAGAGGCTAGCCTTTAATCAAAGGCCATCAGAGGCCAGCCCTCAACGTTCAGAGCTCTTACAGCTTCATGGTAATCATTCATCTTAGAAGAGACCAGATATTTCAATTTTTCAACAGTCGTTCCAGAGGATCATTTGAAAGGAAGAAAATAATCTAATGCCATTCTATATAATCCATTTCACCCGTGCACAGTCAAGTAACTCAGCTGGTATAACAAGATGGGCAGTAACTAACTTATGATCGTGTTGTGGCTAAACTACATCTGTCTCCTTTCCTGAGTAAAACAAGTGGCAAACCCCTCTAAGAAAAGTGGCACAGTAGAACCATTAAAACGAGTCTCCTTTCAATCGTTAACGATTAATGCGTATGGAACATCTAGATCAATGGGTGGTTAACACTAAATGCTAATAATAACAAGTTCTACAAATGGCTTTATGCGTAGAACATCCTCAGTTGTGATTTGAAGGTCGTGTGGGTTACGCTGTTTGATAAGTGTCTTAGGTAAGCAATGCATTGGAGCTGTGTCAAAGGAGTTGCAGAGGTACGATGTGGCTGACATGGGTACACTAACAGGCGAGTGTTGAGTGCTTGGAGTCTCAGGAGGGTGTTTGGTAGTCTGGTGTTATCATGTTAGCTATAGGTGTTCCTGAGTAGTGAGTGGCATGGTACGTGGTGTGTGGCATAGGTTAATAGTGAGGGTGTGAGAAAAGGCGGATGACACCAAAAAACAAAGAGGATTGAGAGGAGTGCCATGGGAATGTTGTGGGAGGCATAGTGAAGATGGGCAGTTGGAGGTACTGACTCAGTCTTGAAAACTGTAGTGTGGACAGGTGTTGGTGGTGAGTATGAGAGGTGGTTCGCACGGATGGTTTGGACGGATGATGGCTAGTTTGTAAGGGTAGGAGGTTAAGTTTGGATGGTTAATGGGCGTTTTATTTCATTTGGTACAGCGGTGTTACCGAACTCCGCCTATTTGGGGTGACACATTGAAAGAAAATACACCGTTGGACGAATAGGGGTACAGTCTAGTCAAACAACTTCTCACTCCAAAGGAGACGATGATTTCGCTGCTACTGGTTGTAGCGCAGCCTCGAAGCTGCAGGAGTCCTCTCCATGTGGGGTCATAGCCTCTTGGGTCATACCTATAATTAAGATAATGGAGATGGCTGGCATCAAGAGATAATTACTAAAGTGAGCGGATGGCGAATAACGCGCAACAGCGGCAGTTGGCATGCATGCACATAAAATTGGCATGAATGCACGTCAGCTGGTAGAAATGGGTGGCAAATGAAAAACTGGCAGGTCGCTTGGATTGAGTCGGGTTGCGAGAATGAGAGGAGATTGGGGAAGGAGGTGGGGGTGGAGGAGAACTGAAAAAGTAAGAACGATATGGAAAATGACGTGGTGCTGACGTAGAATGATGATGTGTAGGTGAAACGGATGGGCGATGAGGAGCAGTAGTAATAGCGGGGATGATGAAAGGCGAGTGGCTCGAAAGGATGTGTCTGTTGGTGAGGGAATGAGGACGTAAGGTGGAAGCCAAGGTGCAGGTGGGTGTGGGAACCGGTTTGTGGTATATAACCCCCACAGCTAACACGGGGGGGGGGGGGGGGGGGCCCGAAGGTGGGGGGGGGGGGGGGGGGGGGGGGAAGGTCCGAAGGTTGCAGGAGCGGACATTGCAAGCACACTCATACACACACCTCATTCCTCCCCGCATGATGGCCCACAGCTGACATGATGGAATAAGAATTTCAACACAGGTCATACTTTACTGAGGGAAAATGACTCAATAAAAATGTGATGTTAGCGGCCTATGCCTGTATCAACAGCTTAGGTTTGTCCTTCAACCAATTAATGATTAGGAAATTCAAGAGCCAGTATGGCATCCGCCGGATCTGACTGAACATTTTGAGTAAGACTGCGGGGTGTCCCCGGGATGCCAACCATTGATAAGGCCAACTCGAAGATCATGAAATAGATTTTATGTTTCCGGGAGAGAAGACTTCATTGTTCGTGTCATTTGATCTGACGTCATTACCAATCTACCCACTTTTTATTTTCTTATCTATGTCGACTATATTTGTTCTGAAGCGTGTTCAGCATCTCTAACAATTCCTTGTATCCCACCGAACACACTGATACATGTCTCATCTCGATCATTCTCGTGGACCTTTTCATAAAGTTTATTTACAAAGTCACACCAGAAACCTCTCATATAACCTTGCGTTCATCAAATATTATATACAATTCTTAAGAATCTCAAGTTTTAATCAACAAAATTACAAGTTTTACCTGTGAACTATATTGATAAGATGGCCAATATAAGCTCACAATCTTTAGTCCACAACAGACCAGTATGAGGACAAAAAATTTTCTTCGGAAATAGAAAGATCCTGAAACAATGGAAGGAAGCACAACCCTCCTCCCCTGTCCCCTCCCTCACTTCTTACAGTCTCACACCATCATGAAATTCTCTGCTAAATTTCCTCCAACCCAGAGAGAGAGAGAGAGAGCTTTAAAACATGACAATGACAACGCTTAGCGCAAAAACGATAAACGTAAATACTACATCAGCCTATGCATAACAATCGGGACGAAATTCTATAAGTTTTTGGAGATGAAAAACTATCTTAGAATAGGATCCTGATTCCTCTATCAAGGAATAAGGTATTAAAACTGAACTGAATCTCGCTTCTTCTCTAAGACCTCAGCCCTCTATCCCCCGAGCCAAGGTCAAGCTGAGAGAGGAGCAAGATGGGTCGTCATGTACCTCATCAACACGGCCTCGAGCTACGTTGCCAGATGCCAATACCTACAAGTTATTCTTATCATAAAAACCTTTAACTGTTATCACACATATCATTGTGATGACTATGTTAATAATGACCAGAAAATCATGACTGTTGGTCACGATTAGAGAATTATCATGCCTTTATACACATGGAAAATGCTTTAAAACACCTGCAAATCTTCGTTCCGAGTAAATAAAAGATTAGGGCTATGAAAGTATCATTTAGACATTTCACCTTAAGGGATAAAGACTGTTGTTTGGTATGGTAGGTATCGTGGGAGACGATACCTGCCAGAGGGTAGCGCTGGGGAAGGCGTTGTTGAGCGGGTAGTGTCGGCAACGGTGGCTTCTGGTGCATAGTGTTGGGGATGGTGTATTGCATTGCACGAATGCTTTGCTGGATATGGCGTGCTCTGGGTGTGTTGGGGATGATGTCCTGTGGGTGAATAGTGTATTGTCGGTGGGTAGAATGTACGATAAAGTGATGAGGGAAGGTGGTACAGCAACTGTGCGCTGTGAGTGGGTTGTGTGGAGATGGTATGCTGAGGTTTGTGTGTTCAAGGGAGGTAGTTTTCCACTCATGTTGCCCCGTCTCTTGTATATGTGTAACTTGTCTTCTACACACACACAAACACCACCTGAAGCCAGTAGCCCATTTATCGACAAGCCCCGAAAGGGAGGATGAACACCTGGAGTTCGGTGTATGGCGACTGCCACGCCCAGGATTCGAACCCACGTGGTTCTTACCCCGGGCTGGCCCGTGCTGACTCATTCATGGTCATTAACGTTAATCACCGTACCGTGGGGGTAAGTAGTATGGGGAATGATGACCAGTACGTGGGTAGTTTGGGGACGGTGTGCAGATGATGCGAGTAGGAAACACTGCAGGCATTAGTAGAACAGCGACTCCCCATCAGATGACTAAGAAAAAATGCTGAGGTTAGCAGAACAACGCCCGTAGCAAACCCGCAGACTTCACATCCGTGACACAACGTGGTTTAAGCCTTTGAATATTAATAATGTCAACAAGTAATAACATATTTTAACGATTAAAATGCAGCCAAAGGATGAATATATACAAATAAAATACTCAAACAACTGAGGCAGTGGGTTTAAATGAAGGGTAAGGTACGTGATCACTATTTGTGTTAAAGAGTTTAACGCTTGTGTTGCTCCAGCTCTCGAGTCATGACCTTATATAAGTACCATGTCTTAAGTATATACACACGTGTGTACACACATTGGAATTTATGACATGGTGCTTCTACCCAAGGTTAAGGGCAACAAGAGTGTAAAATGACTCCAAGCAACATTTTGTGTGACAAACTAATTCCACAGAGGCAGAGTGGTGATCCCTAGACTCAAGTCAAGCTCTGCTCGAGATTCTGACGGGTCTACTTTCCAGCAGGCCTATTAAGTAAAAGTAAGAGGGGCGGGTGGAGTATATGAAGGGGTCACTAAGTGGTATAAATTCAGGATATTAAGTGTGAATGTTAAGACTATTAGGTCAGTAGCAATGGGAGTTGGAAAACGTTTTCAAATCAAATGCCCAGAGTGTTACCAACCTGAGCAAAGCAAAACTTTAATATGCTGTGAACTTAAATGATAATACTGTGAATGGCTGAAATGGGGAAGGGTAGAGTGCATAAGTCTGTCTATCAAGTACAGTAAAGAAGTCTCACGAAAAATAGATGGTAAAATTATTTTACAACTACAGGACAACACTGACAAATATTTCAAAAATATCCCCTGGATAATTCTTATTTACCCACAAACCATATTATTCCCGCTAGTATAGGGCAGCAATTTAAGGCCTTTAGCACTGTGTGAAACAAGAAAATAGGAGGACTATAACAGAAAACACTTATAATTCTAATTTAGTCCTGACAGCACAAGAGGGGCTGAAGTGCTACTGGCACCCCATAGGAGAGTGGCATCACATTCTTTTGTCAATTAAATATTTCTCAGAAATAGATTCACATTGTGGAAAATATCAGGACCTGGGTACTGTGATAGGATTAACAATTGGAAATCAAAAGGAAGGGGTAAAACAACTGTGATAGGATTAACAATTAGAAATCAAGAGGAAGGGGTAAAACATGTATTGCCAGAGAACATAAGCTTAGATATGCTGGCAGAAATAATTAAAGACCTAGCTAAAAAATTAAAAATATATATAAAATTAAGAAATTGTGGAATCATTTTAATGAGAAGTACCATGAGAGAGGAGCTTTGGAACTAAAGAATTAGAATAAATGATTATGAACACAGATCTGCATTAGTTGACGGGGAGGTTACAGAGCAAGAAAAGTCAGAAGGGGCTATTCTATAAGTCATAGAGACTGTTGAATACGAGAAAATGTCCATAACTCAAAGTACAGAAAGTACTGAAAACAATGGGCAAGGAGGTGCAGTTTCTGGGGCTCGTCAACAGCCTCTGTGCATTCTGTTTGATTTACTGGGACAGGAACCTGCAGGCACTGAGTAAAGCTGTTGATAGAATTTATGGTCTGGTAGAAGAAATTTTAAAAAAGTGCAGGGTATAGCCATCAGTGCTTGTTAACAAAACTGGAGATTATAAGGAAAGCCAAAGGCACAATGGTTAATGAATCTAATCTGATAGACTTATACCATAAAGTGACTGGTATCTAAATTAGAAAGAGCTGTTGACCAGGCACTTAGACTCAAATCTTTGATTATTTTTGGACTAGGTGAAGAACAAACACCTTATAACAGAAAAAGGAAGAAATGCTTATTAAATGGTATTACCCAGTGGAATTTCTGTGATAACGGAAAAAAGGATTGTTGGCTATAACCAAGACATAAAGGGACAACCAATTATGGTTTGTCCAATTATGGTTATGTATTATTTTGAGTCACCTAGCCAGGAGATCTTTCTAGCTGGCTAAGAAACTTATAACAAAGTGGAATTCAGAGGAGTATTACTCAAGTGTAATAGACAGAGGGAAGAGAAGGAGAGAAGCAAAGTATGCAGTCGAGGCAAAAAACGGAAGACACCATGTGAGACAACAGAATTAAAAGGATACAGAACAAATATACAAAGATAACGCAGAGGAACATTTAGGATGGTACACTTTTCAAAGAAGGTAAAGTGCTGATGATGTGGGATTTCAAATACAAAGAGAAAGACAGGCAGAATATGATTCTCATGGTGAAAGGGAGTCATGGAGACACAAGTTCTTAGTGTTTACAGAAAAATCTTCTATACCACATGTCAGTGAACACATTATCATGAGAGGGGCATACGCCATTATTACTAGATCTTTTCTTCAAACATACTAGCTCAGATACTAAAAACATATATTACATTGGAAAAAGTGATCATGTAATGCGTAAGTTTCTTATGTGATAAACAGGGGAGTTAAAGGAGCAAGGATGAGACAGGACTTGAAGAGGAGGTATAATCGCAGAAACTACACAAACCTCAACAATTTCTATGGTGTAACATTAACTGGGAAATGGAATTCAGTAGCCTGAAAACCAGGGTATTGTGGTAAAAGTTTCTGTGAAATTTACAGTGAAGGCCAAGAAACATAAGTAACTCTAGTCTTGTATAAAGAGAGAAGGTTGAAGAAGAGTGAAGAATGCTTTAATCAAAGATGTCAAAAGCAAGGGAGCTCCAAGATGAGCAGTAGCAAACACATATGTGGAAGTCTAAAGGCTCTTGACCCAGACAAGGCCCTTTGTCTTGAAATGTCATTGTATATGCTGAAGATGTGTAAAGATACACTAAAGAAACCTCCTGAAATACTGTTCAAGATATCACTGGAGACAGGCAAAGTACCAAGGGGGTGGAAAAGACCAAGTGTCACTCCTGTCTTTAAGACAGGATACCAGGAAGAGATGCAAACCTATACAACAGTCTCCCTGATAAGTGTGGTCTATAAGGTACTGGAAGAATAATCACAAAGCAAAGATAACTTTCTATAGAGCAGAAATTACCTAAGTGAGAGACAAAACAGTTTTACAGAAAGGGGGTCATGTGTAATAAAACTTCATAAATGTCAATGAAAGAGAGTTTTGTCTTAGACAAAAGGGAAGGCTGGGTGGAATGTTTGTATTTGGACTGCCAGAAAGTATTTGTCGGTTCTGCATGGGAGGCTGATTAAGAAGTTGGATAACCAAACAGGAATAACATTATCTTAGTGGATGGGAACAGAGGATATTTTTCAGTTAAACCTTCTCCAGATGGGTTGAGGTCACCATTAAGCCCCATAAAACATGGAAATCCCTGTAGTTTCTTCCCTGCTACAAGATACTTGCAAGGGCTTCCTTTCACTACACTGTATCTTCATCAATCAGCCTGTGGCCGAGATGAATTCCACTATCCATACACCTTACCAAAACTGAAACCTGTCTCAATGTTGATTCTTGCAACCCTGAGTGCTCCTCATTCTTTTAATAAGTAAAGGATGGTCTAAAACCATATCTAGTTTAAGTTCGGTCCTATTAGCAAGTCATTTACATAAGTCAGGAACATGAGTAGTGCTAATACATTACTACTTACTTCAACCCAATTAGAAAAAGTACCTCTAATGTGTGTGTGTGCTTCCCCTATGCCCATGTGTGTACCTGTGTTGCACTCTGTACACCTCTGGGTCTCTCTGCCTAAAGTGTGTGTGCGTGCACAAGTTAGCCTCTGTTTACAGCCTGACTTGATCTATGTCTATATGATAATTTTGTGTGTTACAGGGAGAGGGTTTTACAGTCATGTTGCCCTATCTCTTAATCTTAGATAAATGTACCATTGCTTTACTCCTGTGCATGTACACACACACATTCCAACTTATGCCATGTACACAATTATGGGTATCTGTGAAGGCCCATGTTTATGGATAGCCATTCCCCCCCCCTAACTTCATGTTATTCCCAAACAGTAAGGGCTACCCTTCTTATCCACTATGATCTACCCTTTCCCTCCACTGAGGTTAATTCTTTCCTTTAACTGAGGTCTACCCTTCCCCTTCTCTGAGGTTTACCTTCCTTCTCCATTGGCAATTACCCTTCCTTTCCACTGAGGTTCACCCTCCCCTTTCACCAAGGTCTAATGTTCCCCTCCACTGAAGTCTACTTTCCCCTTCCACTAAGGTTCACCCTACCTCTTCAATCAGGTCTACCTACCCCTTCCACTGAAGATCACCTTACCCCTTCACAAAGGTTTACCATACCCCTCTAATGAGCTTTAGTGACTTCTCCATACTTCCCTCTATATGCTTTACTCGTGGTACACATCATTTTACGTCATAATTACAGAACTGACTGAATTTGTTTATAGAATTGCTATGTTCCCTAAGAGCATCAATGTGCCTGAGTTTGACCAAAAACAGCAAAGTAGAGAAAGTATAGTATAAGAGTGTGAGGAGGAAGAGAGTAAAGGAAAGAAAGATAAAAAAAAAATGAGGATGAGAAGAAAATTACGAAAATGATAATTTCTTCTGGTATACTTAGAAAGAGAAATATTACAATATAAAGATTTCATAATTATTATGATGGCACAGAATTTTCCCAGTCCACTGTGACAACCTGTTTATAATACCAGATGTGTTATCTGCTCATCTTTGTTTTGGTCTAACTTTTCCCACTTTACCTTCAAGCAACATCACCCTATCCACCACATGTCCATAACAGTACAGCAAATTCATCCAAACACCTCTCAATGTTTTTTTCATGTATACCTTATTTTATAGGTACATTCATTTTATACACTAACACTATTTCTTTTACCATATACTATGCAGACTGTCTCTTTTAATAGTTTTTTAATTCTTTGGTTATCATCTATACCAGTCATACTAAATCTTCATACCCATAACATGAGAAATAATCTAGCATCTTATACATAACTTTTTCACATAAATGTAAAGAAGCAAATTATGTTTTTTCTTTATTACACTGATCTACTCTAATTTTACTTTTTACTGCTTTTCTTAAAATCATGTCTCCTGATTACCTTAATTCTTTACAGTATGGTGTTCCCCATTAACACTGAGAGCACACAAACAATCCATCTCTTTAATGAAAGTTCTTAACAATTACTTTCGACATTCTTTAAGTAAATAAATCAGCAAAACAACTTACCTTTCTGTTCACCTAGTTTCCTGTTTCAATAAAGATTCATCAACATATTCCTAAACAATTCACTAGCCATGTCCCAGTGTACATGATCTCTTACCTTTACATACATCCTTGTTTCTCATCTACATGAGATTCAAAAGTCTTTTTGCACACTCATTCAAAATCCTAATGCTGTAAGCTAGAAAGACATTCCTATGTATCTGACAAAATCATTTACACTCAACCTAAAGAAACTATAACAATACAACCAATAATCTGCAACACAGTTTCTGTCTTTTTATACTGCTGTGAACATTTTCCATGTTCACCCTCCTCTTTGCAGTCTAATGATTAGTGCACTTATACCTACATATTGAATTTTCTTTACATGTTACTGTCCATCTAACATACTCTACTGTATTTTCTTCCTGTCTATATCTAGTCTACATACATCATAAGAGCACCCTCACATATTCCTTACAGCACAATTTGTTTGGTCTTTCAGCAGGCATTCATTTCTGTACAATAAATCCTCTTTTTCACATACACATACAAACTGGTTGATAAACAGGTACCTGGCTTAGGCTAGGGTGTGTAAAAGCATGGTACATATATACAAGGTTATATGAGACAGGGGAACATGAGTGTAAAATTCTCTCCCATGTACCTCGCCAATAGTAATCACACATATAAATATATAAATTTAAACGTCTTTGTTTTCAAAATAATTCATAATTCTTCCTCAAACAATTATTCATTTTTTTGGGGGTAGGGGTATCCAATGCTCTCTTATTCACATTCACCAACCTTTTTCCCTTTCTCAGAGACTTTTTGCTCTTCAATCTTTGCCTTTCATTTGTGACTCTGAAAGTTTCTGCTCCCATTCCCAACCATTTTTGGCAAAAACCTTTTTTATGCCCTCACTCCTTCAGGTTGTTCCTCTTCCACACCTTCTTCAATTCCATAGTGTTCAAGGCATTGACATCTACAGATACATTCTTCTCATGCCTCTGCATCACAATATCTTAATTCTGTACATATTCATGACTCTCAGTTTCAAGTTTAAGTTCACTTTTATACATTCAAGCATTCATACATTCAATCAACCTTTTTTTATCTTTATCCTCCTCACTATCTCATTTATATCAGTACTACAAGAGGTACAATATATTGCTAAGCTGCACTAAGTTACATACTACATCATTATCACATGGAGCTACACTAAACTATTCAGGATTGAATATCCACAGTTCAAAAAACCAAAAAACAGTAAATCCAAACACCCATCTGAGAAATCCTCCAAAATGGTGTTTGAGTTTTCAAAGATTCATTTTGAAGTAGTATTGCTCAATATTTCTGTTGAAGTAGTATTGCTCAATATTTGTCATTCATTTCAATGGTTTTTGTCATTGTTCTGCCCCTATAACAGTATCTAGCCCAACTCTACCTTAGTCTACAAGTGTTAAATGAGATATGGAAGAATTATGGGTATATATAATATACAAATGTTTTCTTATTTCTTTTACAATGTAAACATTTACTTATACAGCATATTGTATAGTCTACTAACATTTAAAAAACTGGGGATCCACCTCAGAAAAAGTGGTAGTACCTAAAATTAAAAAATATCTGATATCCAAATGCTGCTCCATTCCAAGGTATTTACACTGGAGAATTACCTTTTCTATAATGTATTAATGACACTTAATGACAGGCACTCCTATTACTTTGGTAGCACACTGATCCTTGTGGCCATTTTCTTATCAGTAATTAGTCTTGTAAAAAATAAACTTGTGACACAAGACATGTAAACCACCCACATCTATGAACTCCTCTTCTCAAAACTTAACATTCTGGAAGCAGAATATAATGAAACTGCTTTCAATATAACATATTAGATCATTTACAACAGGGTTGTACTTTGTACTACTTGTTCTTGAACTCAACTAACTACAGTGGTAATTATCTACTATTTCCAATAACCTACAGTAATGACTAGATCACAAACATTCAGCAAAGGGTTAATATGAAAATTTAAAACAGGATGACTTTTATATATCCACAGATAAAAAGAGACATACGTATGACTAAGGATGCAAGTTTACAAATTATAAAATTAAATATATCATGTTCTTTAGTGTGTATCCTGAACTATATAACACACACAATTTTCAGTAGCAATAAAAGCCAACACATTCGTCACTCAGACAGTTACTCACATAAATAAAATACATCATGATCATATATTTAATTCTGATATATCTAAAGAACAGTAGTGAATACCTTTATTTTAGTTTTCTCTTACAATTTTATAAAATAAAGTCAACACAGTCACAACATACTTTACTGTAATCCTGACAGTTACCAGACATGAAACTTGATTTTTTTTGACAGGAAGGCGTTACCAATTCTCAAAATTAGACAATATAATAGTTTTAAACGTCCAGCCTTACAACACAAACAGAATTAAAATCTATTTCTATCACATATATAACTTCCTTATAACCCCGCTTGATTGTACATTTCATAGCAGATCAGAAGAGACTTGCTTTGCGGAGATATGACTCACCCTACTAGTTCTGATATATTATTAATTTCCATAAATAAACAGTATGTACCAAGCACAGATTATGCGACTGAATCCATAAGATGATGGTCTCATCACAGCTTAAATAAATACTGTAATTTACTTTCAGAAAATGACTGTAATGAGGCATGCACAGCTGTAATGAGGCATGCACAGCTACTCTGTCTTGACTGCATGAGGCCTAGACTCGTTAGCAGTGATCAATGAACAGCCATGAACACTGTGCATTGTATGAAGGTAAGACTTATAATTTGTAACATTTTTTTGTCCATAAGTCACGCTTATGTCCATTTTATCAGATTATATTTTCAAACAGGATTACAACTTGACAGAATCTGTTTGACAGGCAGAGGTATGATTTCGGAATAGTGAACTTGTAATATATATA
>JAYMFT010026840.1:0-16173 GCA_038088735.1 Panulirus argus
TATATATATATATATATATATATATATATATATATATATATATATATATATATATATAGCATTAATGAGATGGCCTTAATTAGGGCCTCAGCTGCCCGTGCCGTCTCAGCTAACGTAAGAAAAAACTGCTAATACTAAGAATCTTAATTTGTCCCCATGCAGCTTCAAAGCCCATTTAATTATGAACCAAATCATTATGAAAGAATTATTGAGAAACGAAAATATAAAAATTAGTCCAAGACACTTCTAGCTACCCAGGTCAACCCACGCCACTCGACCTCCTTTAACTACATCCCCCCCACCACTCTCCATTTAACGGTCACTGTCTGTCAGGCCAGTGTGTTGTCTGTGAGGTTATATATATATATATATATATTACTTAATCGCCTTTTCTCGCGTTAACGAGGTAGCAAGAGGAAACAGACGAAGACCTATCCATTCATACATACACACACACAGACACACACAGACACACACACAGACACACACACACACACACACACATTATATATATATATATATATATATATATATATATATTCTTTTTTTTTTATATACGCCAGTTCCCGTGTTAGCGAGATAGTGTCAAGGACAGAGGAGTGAAACTTTGAGGGAAAATCCTCACTTGGTCCCCTGCGTGAAGTGCAGCCTTGAAGCTGCAGAAGCCCCATGACGGGGTCCTGGGGTTATATAATGCCATATACAACAAGGCTAACGAGACGGGACAACACAAGCGTACTACAAAACTCTGCCAGTGCGGCACAAACAGTAACCACAAGGAGCCATTCATGCAGTGGTGTCAGTTACGTACTCCACATTAGTCCTTCCTTTAGAGGAGCTAAATAAAGTCGCCACACAACGAAGTGTCACAGTCTGTGTCCCTCCGCCCAACCCTCTCTCAACCATTGCTAAAGCTGTAAACACAAAAGCTGCACATTTTCCCTTTCCCTTGCACAACATTTTTTTTTGTCCTTTCAACACAGCCACATTAATGGATGAAATCCTTTCTCAAGCAAAAAGGCCTTGTGAAAAGACCTCCATGGTCATATCTTTAAGACAAAATATACAAAATGACTAATGCTGTGCTTGTACTGTGACTTCGCCTATAAACCTCACATCCTGTACAATGACAATGTCACTATGGACCTCTCTTATATCTCGATTAAACTTCTGGTCCTCTCGTCAATTATGGAATATCTTAACTATCTTGTTGAATCATACCTACAAAACTTTCATCAACCCTCTCCCCATCCCTCTTCTCATCTACTATCATCAATCCTGTCCTCTTTCTCATCTACCTTCATAAATCTAATTCCCCTTCTCATCTACCCTCACCAATCCCCTCCCCGACTCATCTATCTTCATCAATCCCCTCCCTCTTTTCATCTACCTTGATGAGTCCCCCTCCCTCTTTTCATCTAACTTAATCAGTCCCCCTCCCTCTTCTCATCTACCTTCATCAATCCACACCCCCTTCTCATCTACCTTCATCAATCCCCTCCCTCTTCTCATCCACCTTCAATCCACTCCCTCTTCTCAAATTCCTTCATCAATCCCCTCCAATTCTCATTTACCTTTATCAATCTCCTCCCCTTCTCAAATACCTTCATCAATCCCCTGCCTCTTCTCACCTACCTTCAAAAATCCCCTTCCCCTTCTCATCTACCTTTATCAATCCCCTCCCTCTTCTCATCTACCACCATTAATCCCTTTCCTCATTTCATCTACCTTCATCAATCCCCTTACTCTTCTCATCTACCTTCAAAAATCACCTCCCTATTCTCATCTACCTTCATCAATCCCCTAACTTTTCTTATCTACCTTCATCAATCGCCTTCCTCTTCTCATCTACGTTCATCAATCCACTCACTCTTCTCAATTATCTTCACCAATCCCCTCCCTCTTCTCACCTACCTTCATCAATTCCCTCCCTCTCCTCATCTTCCTACATCAATCCTCTCCCTCTTTTCATCTACCTTTATCAATCCTCTTCCCCTTCTCATCTACCTTCATCAACCCCCTCCCCCTTACACTTCTCATCTACCTGCATGAACCCCCTCACCCTCCTCATGTACCTGCATCAATCCCCTCAGGCAGATATACCTGCAAAGATACCCTTACTTTCACCCTTCCCATCTACTTACATCAACTTTATCTACCTTCGTTAACCCCTCCCCTTCACTTTTCTCATATACCTGCATCAACCCCTTCCACTTTTCATCTACCTTCATCAACCTCAACCTCCCCTCCCCCTCTCCTCATCTATCTGCATCAACTCTCTCACCTTCTCCTCTACCTTCATCAGCCTCCTCCTCGTACTCAGCCTTCTCAACGACCTTCAGCAGCCCCTCCCACTCACCCTTGTCATCCACCAATTCCCTTCACCCTTCTCATCTACCTGCATCGACTCATAACCCCTCACTCTTCTCATCAACTTGCTTCAATCCACTCACCCTTCTAATCTACCTGCATCAACCTCCTTCCTCTCACCTTTCTCATCTACCTTCATCAACCCCTTCCCCCTAACGTCATCAACCCCCTCCCCTTCTCATCTGCAGGCATCAACTCCCTCCCCATCTTACTTACCTTCATCAACCCCTTACCATTCACCTTCCTCATCTACCTTCATCAATCATCCCCTTCTTATCTAACTTCATCTACTCCCTCTCCCTTCTTATCTACCTTTATCGTCCCCCTCACCTTTCAGTCTTCTTATCTACCTGCATCAATCTTTCCCCCTCACTCTTTTGATCTACCTGCAACGACCCCCCACCCTAAATCTTCTTATCTACCTTCTCATCCCCACCCTTCTTATCTTTCCGCATCACACTCTAACCCTTCTCATCTACCTGCATCTTCAACTCTCTCATTTCCCTGCTTCAACCTTCTCTCCCTTAGCCTTCTCATCTACCTGCTTCACCCCTCAGTCTCCTTATCTACCTGCATCAACCCCCTACCTGTCACTCTCTTCATCTACCTTCATCAATCCCTTTTCTCCCTCTTCATCTACCATTATCAACCCCTCCCATTTTTCATGTACCTGAATCATGCCCTCCCCTTATTATCTACCTTCAACAAACGCCTCTCCTTTTTAATCTGCCTTCGTTCAACCCTTCCTCCTCACCGTTCTCATCAACCACCTTCCCCACCCTATCTACCGTCATCAACCTCCCTCCCAGATCTGCCTATACGCCTTCACCAACACACCCCTCATCCCCCTTTACCAACCCCTCACCCTTCTCATCTGCCTTCATTAACCACCTCCCCTCATACTTCTTATCTACTTCCATCAACCACCTCTCACCCTTCTTATCTACCATCCTCAGCCCCCTTCCCTTCTCATCTACCTGCATTAATCCCTTCCCCTCATCCTTTTCATCTACCTGCATCAACCCCGTCCGTCCCTCGTGGATACTTCTTGGAGTCTTCGGGGGTCTTCACCCCACAACCCGGGCTGGATCCAGGCTGCTGGATTGGGTCGTTGGTCCACCAAGCTGTCGGTAGCCGCAGCCCTCAGGCCCACAGCCTGGCTGGTCTGGTACACATCGTAGGTACTTGTCCAGGGCACTCCTGAACTTCTCGACCGTGCATCCCACGCTGTTTCTGATGGCAGATGGCAAGGTGTTGAAGAGTCTTGGGTCCGGATCTTTAAGGTGTTCTTTTTTTCTTGCTTATGGCACCTGTGGAGTTCAGATATAGTATTTTACAGTCTTCCACGCCTGTCGTGCCAGTGGGATGTGATTACCGAAAGTAGGTTGGCTTTCATACCTTCTATGATTTTTCAGGTATAGTCGAAGATATTCCTCTCCCGTCTGCGCTCCAGTGAGTACAGCCTCATTATTTTCAGTCGTTCCCACTAATTTAGTTCGTTAATATGGGCTGTGAAAGACTCTGGACACTTTCTAAATTCACGATTTCGTCCTCCCTGAAGGGTGATATTAGAACGCAGCAATACTCAACTCGTGAAAGAACTAGCGCCTTGAATAACAGCATCATTCGTTTTTCCTCTTTTGTCTTGAAGGTCCGCAAGACCAAGCTTGCCATCCTTCTGCATGAGGCAACCGCTATTGTGTTGTGTTTGCTGAAGGTTAGGTCGTCAGACAATAGTATTCCGAGGTCTGTCATATTATTCAATAGTTTTATGATAGCGTCTGTGTCTGTCCGGTATTTTGCGTTGTTTCTGATTTCTTCATTTTCCCGCATACAGGAGGAGTTCAAATTCAACTCCATTGAAAAGCATATTGTTCTCGGTTGCCTAGTTAAAGACTTCGTGTATGTCTGTAGCCTTTCGGCACCTTCTGTTCATGTGGTTTTCATATTCTTGTAGCGTCGGAAAAGAATGATATGGAACTTTAGCTCTTGTTAGCGGCAATGTCAGATATAAGAATGAGGAACAGGAGGGGTGCAAAAACACTTCCTTGGGGAACTCAACTTTTTTACTTAAGGAGGCACTGGATACGGAATGGTTTACAACTGCGTGTTGTGATCTATTAGTTAAAATGTTGTTTATGCATCTACCAGTGTTTCCGGCTATTCTCACCTTTCGTGTTTTACGTCCTATAACACTATGGTCAAATCTGTCAAATGCTTTTGCAAAGTCTGTGTAAATCATGTCGGGATTTTCTTTGTTTCTCAGAGCTTCAACAATCCTATTACAGTGGTCAGGCAACTGAGAGAAGAAAGATCTTCCCGCCCTGAGACCCTGCAGTCCAGGGTTAGATAATTGTTCACTTCTATAATTCCCGTCAGCTTGCCTCTAAGTGCTCTTTGGAAGATTATAAAGAAGTGCGATGTTAGTGCTGTCGGTCGATAGTTCTTTAGGATTGCTTTGCTTCCAACTTTGTGGAGTGGGGCAATGTGGGTCAGTGTCAGACCCTTGGGCATGATGCTAAAATCTAGGTTTTTTCTCCATAGGATATTTAGTACACGTGCTAAGGGTGGCTTCATTTCTTTATGAAGACTGAGTTCCGTGAGTCCGAGCCTGGGGATGAGAAGGTAATATCTGTTATGTGTACACTTGGGGGATGTCTTTTAAAGAAGAAATCTGCAGAATGATTTATTTTTAATTTCGTCCTTGGCTCGCTGAATACGAATCATATTGCCTTTTTAGAATCTTACTCACTTCTTGATAGATGTTTCTGTTTTGAGTGAGCTAATGGAATTTGTGGTTCTGAATTTGCGTTTTGCATATGAGTAACTGTATTTTGAGGTATTTCTTATCTAATCTATGGCTTTTCTTTTCTTTTCGTTTCATATGACATTCAGTTTATGGTCTATGTCCTACAAGTCACTCGATAGCTTTTCTTTCTTTTGCTGAGTGAGCTTTGGCTTCTTTAGATCTGCAGTTCTTTTTCGCCTCCTGTATAGTGCTCTTCTTCCTTGTTCTAACCTGGACCTTTTGTGCATTTTTCTCGCTGGCATATGTCTGTTGCATGTCTGGAGTAGCAAAGTCGTCATGTCATTCACATATTCCTCCTCTGTTTTGGTATTCAGCAGGGTTTCCCATTATGTCGCAGACATATCAATGACCACATCCTCCTAGTTTATCTGTTTACTAATAAAACCGAAGTTGCTGAAAACAATTCCATTGTTTTGTGTTTTCCTACTGTGCGGTTTAGTATCGAAGCTTGCTTTTACTCCAATCAGTATAAGGTGTTTAGATAGCAGCCTCACATATTAGGACTACATTACTTGGAAGATTAAGTCCAAATTTATTTCCTCTGGCTGCTTTTGTTATTTGTTGGCTGATGGAGAACTTTTCACATTGTCTGAATAACTCTTTTGCAGCTTTTCGTCCGAGCTACTTCCAGTGCTAGTATCTTACGCTATGCTGCTATTTCCTGTTTGTCTGCATTTAATGTGTGGTGGGCTGAAGTCTCCTACGACAATTATATTTGGGACTGGATTTCCGGGGTGGTCGAGACATGATTCTGTTTCTAATTTGTTCTGTATATTCGTGAGGCTTTGTGTCAGGTGGTCTACAGATTACAGCAATGACAATGTTTGGGTTTCCAATCTTGACAACGAGTGCTTCTAAGACATCATTTGAGTTTAGGAGTTCAGTTGTTATAAATGTATCTACTATATACGGTGCAACTCCTCCAAACGATCTAGTTCTGTTGTATCTGCAAATGTTGTAATTTGGAATCCATACGTAACTATTCTTAAGGTCACTTGTGTGAGTTTCAGTGAAGGCCAGAAATACTGCACTTGACTCATTTAGCAAACCACTTTACGAGATTTTGTTTCTGCAGAGTGATTTTAATCCCTGTACGTTGGATATGAAGGACGTTAAAGAGGTTGTCGCTGTACTGTTTTGGTGGGCTAACATGCTCTGTTCTACAGAACTTGGCACAGCGCTTTCTGTTCCCTTACCATTCTGAAGAGGGAAGCCAGTGTCATTTCCTCTTCTAGTATTCCTTCCCTGCCTCTGCTTGGTACTATGTATGTCACTAGAAAAGAAGGTGTACCCTGATGGGCACGAGGAATATGTCTTATTATCCCTGATATGTGGTGGTTCTCACAGTACTCGTACAAGCAGCACTTAATCCCCAGTGAATGTCTGCACTATTCTGGGTGGCAGAATCTGCATCCTTCCCCATTTACCTTTCATCAACCAGATCACACATTTTCTAAGGTGCTTAAATCTACAGTTTCTCCAGTATGACATGTCAGTCCTGCCATACATGCAATTTTCCTTCACGTAGCATCTAGAGACCTTGTCCATCACCTGGGATTTGTTGTTCCCCTTCCTTCCTGCGTCGTATGTCAGCGTCAGTGTTTCTTTCCCCACTCACATATGTCATTTCCGTTTGCTGGCTTCCACTTTCTCCTTCTCCCTCTGAGCCTTGATTAGTGTCTGGCACTTTCTGTGGTCAAGTTTGTGGTTGAAGTCTAAACCTTGGTATTTATTCGCGACTTTCCTCTTGACCAGCACTACAGGAAATGTTGCAAGTACCTCAAAAGTGATTTGTCGGTGATCATCAGTACCAAACGTTTCTCTCACTTCAACATTATGTACGAGATCGTCATCTGTAGTCAGAACTAGATCTGTTTTCATTGCGAGCAGGTTTCTTAACTAATTGTGTCTAGACACTATCAAACAAATCTAGCTAGAGCCCATGACCCGTGCTACTGGAAAGGGATTCTCCTACCTATCTACACGTTAAAATCTCCCATCATGATCGAATCGTGTTCATTACAAATCTCTGCTAATTGATCATAAAGTCTGTGCGGGAGGACTGTGAACTAATCCGAGTGTTATTCTCCTGCGATGCTTATCTTTTATTTCAACAAAAATTGAATTGATTTTATCAACAGCTACAACATTTCTAAGTGCGGGATTAGGATGAGATTTAACGAAGAGCAAGACACCAACGCCGTCTTTATTTTCCCTATCACTGTTAATCAGAATGTACCAAGGAATTGGAAATTAGGCATGGAAATCTTCATTTGTAAAACCTAACCAGGATTCCGAAATGCCAATCATATATAATTTTCCTCCAAAGCAGTTTCTTCTAACTCTGAAAAAAAGGCTCCGTGTATTAACACAAAATACTCGGAATTTTTCGTCAAGGGTAACTTTGTGTGCATGAGTGGAAACGGGCTCGTCCGCCTCAACTTCCATTTGACCTGTCCTGCCCTGTTTGTTACCCGCCTTCTTGCTTTCTTCTACCTCGGAAGTGACATAAGGTTGCCCTCATCTGCCTTTTCCTCTGCCTGCCTCGTTTCCAACCCGCACCAGCTGACCTGTCCTGCTATTATCCCTAAGTGCCTTGTTCCCTGCCTCTGCCTGTGAGGCGACCCCCTACTACCCGAGGAGTGACTGCTGGCTGCCCCACTCTTCCATGTTCCTTATCTTCCTTCACTTGATCTCTGACTTCTCGTTGACCTGTCCTGCCATGTCCCCTATCAACTCCAATCCCTTTCTCGATTTTCCTACGTCGATTACTTGAAAAAAGAGAGCATAATGCAGCATATCATTTACTTGATCCCATACCACAATCCAGCTGTTTGAAGACTGACTAACTCCGGCTACAACCCTCTCTAGTGATTCTGTTAAAGCCAACACAACATATCTTTCCACACATTCCTCAGTTCTCCCTGAACCTTCGCACTCTACCCACCCTATGACTCATTTCCAGTTCCATATTTCCATTCGCTGCCGTAAACTAAAGCCGTGGCAGCTGCTTTATAAAGTGGCGAATCCGAAAGGTTCACAATGAAGTCAGGGTCAGCACGTTTCGACCAGTCACTTTATATTTTCCGTTTGTTTGTGTTTTTGCCTGCATCTTGTGTACTCTCGCTACTTGGTGTACGTTTTGCATCAATGGATACCACACGTTTTCTCCAGAACTTTGCTGCATTTAATCCTAGAGCGGCTCCCTTCGTTGTGAGCTCTCCTGGTCTCAAGCAAAGGCTCATAAGCTAACGTATGTTTCAATATACTTCAGAAATGTATGACAGAACAAATGTTACCAAAATCTGTTCTCCCACAACGACTGATACGGATGTCTGCTCGCCCATTCGATGATTGTTTGCGGATCATATTACAGAGACGTATTGACATTGCTAAACTTGAAGCGAAGGAAGTTTTAGAATAAAACGTAAGAAGTGGAATAACTTTCGGTGTGATAGAACATCGGATCATAAAGAGATGCTGTTAGTTTACTGTTTTCGGGATATGAGATCTGAATGTCATATTCTGTCTAGAAACTTAAATCGTATTTAGCAAGTTCTTATTGACAACAGTGACCGGTCGAAACATGCTAACCCTGACTTTGTTGTAACCTTTCGGACAGACCACTTGACAAAGCTTTTGCCACGGCCTTAGGATCCGGTCTAAGTCTTGTTTATACTTGAATGATCTTAATGATGTGGAAATTGCTTTGGCATTCTGGAGTCTACTTAAAATAACGATTTACCTAAAGATGACATCAACATTTGTAAAGGAATTGTCTACAGCGCTATGTCCAATAGCGCACCTCCCAGTTGCCCAGCTCGTTTTAAAAGTGCTCTTGCCGATTTGAAAAAGGACAGAGACCCGCACATCACTAAAGTCGAACGCAGTAGTAATTCTGAATAAAGATTATTAATTAGATAAAGTGTCTGGTGTATTAAAGGAGAGAAGGACATACTCTCCTCATAGAAGTGATCCAACAGAAACAATTAACAGCAAGTTTAATAAGAAAATGTAAGTTGTTTAAAGACAATGATGAATTAATTAAGAATTGTTCTTGCTTGAGTCTTTCCGTCCTACATGTATGGTGTAATAAACCAGGAAAACCCCTAAGACCTTAAGTCTCTTAAGTGGGATCTGCAACATACAGATTGCCAGAATGGCTTGTCAGTATTCATCTACCCATTAACTAGCACAATATCTTGTTCTCATATCAAAAAACAATATTGATCTAGTAGACAAACTCAGTAATGTCCAGTTTGATTAAAGATTTCAGCTTATCAGTTTTGATGTTGTGTCATTATTCAGTAAATTCCTTACTGATGATCTATTGGAGTTTTTGGCGGAAGAGCTTGACAAAAAAAAAATCTCCATTGCCTAAAAGTAGCGTTTCAGAGTTAGCTGAATTACGTATTAAAGACCGTAAGTTTCGGTTCCACTATAGTTTCTTCACACAGCAGTTTGGAAAATCCTCTCTCAGCCCTCTAAAGTATTTCATCTACGGAATTTTTTGAAAGCAAGATACTTATGACATCCTCCCTAGTAATGGTACGAGTATATTGATGACTATCTTTGTTTGTGGCCTGTCGGTAAAGGTGAAAATTTATTTCTTACCAATTAAAATTGTATGGTGGATTCAACAGGTTCACCCTTGAAACTGACAGACAATACACTGTCATTCTTAGACTGTCATAATTATAGGAATGAAAACAACCAAAACTTTAGAAACATATCGTAAACCCACAAATATCTGTTCATATGTTCACTACTACTCACTCATCACAGTAAAGTGAAACGTTCTGTGTTTTCATCAACGTTTCTCAGAGCATTTGGCATATGTAGTCCTGAATTCATTGATGATGGACTCTACGATATCCAAAATACTGGTTATACATTACAGTATTCCAAACAATTCCTTGATTCTGTTTATAATCTTGCTAAAATGTCTTTCAACATTGTTCACCCTAAAAAAACATTTGTGAACAAAACTTGTTAGTATTACATTGTTGTGAGAACTTGCTTAATGTTCTTATTTTGTTAAAAACTTTTAATATCAATGTAGTCTCCAACGATAATAATTCGGCTAGGGAAAGTCTTATCAGAAATTCCATAATTTCTCTGAAGATTTGTGTGTATAATATCTTTTGTAAAGAGCGATTAGTTTTACAATGGTCAAACTGGAAAGATGCTTAACATCAGGATTAAACATAAAAAAAGTTTTAGGTAAGGTCAAGATTCTAATGCAATATCTGTCCACCTCAAAGACTTTAGTCACCCAACTGACCGGAGCAGTTACAAACTTTATAAGTGAAAAAATGCAAATTTCTTTCCCCGAACACAGGTCAACCTGAGTTTGTAACATGAAAGGGGTGAGGTCGTCGTGGGCGACACGTGCCCTCATCCCTTCACCTGTTTCTTGATTCCTTTGCCTGCCGGTCCCGCCCTGTGGCGGCTGGTGTATTGTATTCTGGTTTCCTCTGTCTGCACTCAGTCCTCACGATGAAATCATACCCACGACGGTGCCACCCTTGAGCACGACGGCATAATCCTTGAGCACGACAGCGCATCTCTTGAGCACAACGGAACAACCCTTGAGCACGACAGTGCCACCTCTGAGCACGGCGGTACGACTCATGGGGATGATGACCCGGCCTCATCCCTGAGTCGTAAAAACGTTTCCTGTCTCCCTCACATTCCGTATCTCTGATGGTTTTAGAACTGCTGTACATGGACTCAGGTGAGTGTGGAACCGCACCACCGCACTGCTCCTCTGACCAGTATGACTGCTGGAAGACACGGCCCCTACACATAACGTCTGGTACACAAGCCTTTGGGAAATTTCTGTAACGAACAGCCCATACTGTTTCGCATGGCTACAGGCAATGTACTAATCAACTGAAGGCCCCTAATCATATGGCTTCCTATCGATGGCCTTATTTACCTTTTTTTAGTGGAAATATTTTACATAGTAACGGTCTTCCATGCCGACCATGCCATACCACAACTATTTTTTGAGCGTAAAATGAGTCACGCTTTCCGGGAATTTCCAAGTGTTAATATCTCTTGCATGCGCTTCACTGTGCTAATGATGGCAGTGAACAAGTCTGCACGGTAACTACGCCCTCCCTGGAAGATGGTATTAACACGGGGCCGTACTTAACCCAGGAGAGTGCGGGCGCTTTGAAAGGCGTTATCAATGGTTTACCTGTCTCGTTTTGAATGTCCGTAGTATTCAGGCTGCCATCTTCTGGTGTTTGCTAAAGGTAAGGTCACAGAAACACTATTACTCGGAGGTGCTTTACACCGCTCTTCCCTGAAGTAATTATGCTCCTTTCTCTCCAATATCCTTTAAGTTCTTTATTTCTTTACTTCCCAAAAACGAAGAGGTTCAAACTTCTCAACATTAAAGAGGGCTTTATTATCAGTGGTCCTCCGGAACACTTACCCTAAACTATAACTTTCAATGTCTTTTACAGATAAAATGTCCATCCTTTTTCTAGTACCATCTGCAATGGATTATACGAAACAACGGCTGGTGTTTACGTCTGTCAGGTAAGAGAATGATAGAGTGAGGATGCAATGTACAGTCCCTTTGGGAGCTGAGTTGTTTATCTTGGAAGCCTTGTGATGGATTAGTTTAGCTGTGCATCCACATTCCTCCCACTTTTCCAGATTTTCCTGCCTTACACTGTATGCGCACGACACTGTGGTCACCTCTGTCGAAGGCATTTGCAATGTCTGTGTATATGACACCAGCGCCCCTGTATCACAGTGATCATCATCCCGTCCTGGGAGGAAGCTCTTGTCTATCATGTGGATTATTTGACTTCACCAGTCAGTCAACTGATGAAAACCAAATTCGGTGTCTTCGAATTTAAGTCTCGGGAAACCATCCTCACTCTTTACTACAATTCATTGGTTCGTCTATATCTTGAATACTGTGTTCAGTTTTGGTCATCCTACCTATTTAAAGACACAGAATGGAGAGAGGACAGCGTCGAGCTACCAAGATGATTCCCGGACTTAGAAACAAATCTTAGGATATCAGATTAATTGACTTGAATCTATTTAACTTAGAAAAGATGTTATGCGGGGATCTGATACAAGTATTCAAAATGGTCAAACACTTTCACAATCTTTAGCTATCGGGTTACTTATGACTTGATTCGTCTGATTCTACTCATAATAATGAATACATACTCGTGGGAAAATGTTTCCTATAGATACGTTTAAGAATAGACTCGATAAATACTTCGCTTCATGTCCACGACTTCATTATTTGCATCTCCATAGTCACAATGGCAATTTGCCGGTTATTCTCTTTGAATCATCTGTAAGCCTTCTGACTTTTACCACACTAATCTGTGGGTTCCTGATATCTTCCACTATCACAAACAGCATCGAAAGGACCCAGCGGTCAGTTGCTGTTTGAATTCCATTATATAACTCATCTTAGAACTCAAAAATTGACGATACGGAACGTCAGCTAGTTAAGCTTTCTTCTTTTGAGGGATGAGGGGATCTAGATTTTTGGAGTAAGGCGGTGCGATTTTACTTTTCCTGTAATCATGGCAGAGCCGAAGGCTTCCTTCACAGAGGATGTCTAGTGGTCATCCTAGCGGTGTTCTGCAGGGGAGTCTGGTCCTGGTGCAGAGTGGCTGAGTCTGGCGCCGATGGCGATATAAGTCGCATGGTGTGGCAAGATCAGCTCTGGGAGGACTGCTTTGGGTATTAATTTTTATGGTAGATTTTGTCGCACTGATTACTGCTTGCTAAGATCCTCTCTTATCTCCAAGCAAGCCTCCTTGCCGTCACTCATGCGTGCACTTCTGCTCTCACTGGGCCAAACTCTCCTGAGGGCCTTCACCAGCGTTCTGCACGTGAACAGAAATATTCTTTCTGCATTTTGCAAATAAATAAGGCCCTCATTCCCCACCCCCCATGCCTCATGTATTTTGAGTTAATACTTCTTTAGTCAGTAATCAAGTCCGGCTCTCCTCCGCTGAACGAGCAGCGACTCTAAAGTTTTCAACTCTCTCCCGCCTCGTGTACGTGAAAGACTTCCCCGCTCTGGTGTGGACCACTTGTACATCTGCCTGGTACATGTCTGCTGCGTGTCTGGAGTGCTTCTGTGGTCGAACATTCTCCACCCACACTACCCCAGTGCACCGACACTCAGGACTGTGTCCCAGTGTGTAACAGACACCTCAGGCCGCCTCCCTGGTGACGTGTGTTAAGCCCCACCGGTTTAGCATACACGGGTCTGCAACTTGTATCCGAGATGATGATGTCACGTACTCGGCACAATATGTACATATTAGGTGAGATAAGCAAATCTATCAGTATTATTTCTTTCTACTTGGTTGTCATGTGCAGACGAGTGAAGAATGTAGAAAGCTCCATCGAGTGCAGTTGTGCATCTGAGGTACTTCTGGTGGGATTCCCGGCTACGGTTCTGTTCCCCAGCCATCACCATTCTATGTGTGCTAGACTGAAGTGTCCTAGAAAGATTAATTTGAAACTGGGTTACCAAGGCAGTCAAGGCAGGATTCTGTCCCTCCCATGCATGCCTTACAATCCCCTCTATGGCCCCCAAAATTCAAAGCGTCTTTCACTTCATCCTTCCATCACCTCCTCGGGTCTCTCCCTCCTCTATTCCTCACTTCCCACACTGTATACCTTACTAGTCAACCTCTCCTCACTCATCCTCTCTATATGTCCAAACCATTTCCGAGCAACCTCTTCAGCTGTCTCAATAACATACCTCTCATTTCTCACTCGGTCAACCTTTCTTACACCACACGTTGTCCTCGGTAAATCGTGTGGTCCTGCCTCTGTTGGCTTATCAATTAGAAGTGACCAACTTTAACAATTATGTTACATCATTCTCGGAATTTATTGGTTCAGATATTACAAAAGAATCTTTTACGTACACTCAACTCCTTTACAAGTCCTTTCTACACTGTCACGCCCTTACAGGATGTAACAGGATCTAACCCCTCTCTCCATGTAATGTTTTATGTCACATTATGTGAAGGCTGAACGCCCTGCATTTGTATCAATCCGTAAAGAGTTTATAAAATGGATTTATCAGTTTTGTGTAATCTACGTCCTTGTCTGTTGACATATATGAAGTACGTTACCTTGTTGCGGAATTGTGCGGGGATTTGTCTATACAGTTTTCCGTTATTCTGCCCAGTTACGAGCGTACGTATGGCGGCCGGCTCCCTGCTGCCTTAGCAAGCGTGTGTTCTCATCCTTCATCATATTATACTGAGTAACGAGGGTCGTCCCTTCCTCTGTCTAATCTCCCATGTCTTTGCTTCTCCCCATGTCTGAATCTGTGTTGACTTAGCTTCGTTTCTGTTGGTTTTACTGGCATGTATGTTGGTGGTGTTGAGGTATGTACCGCACTGTTCCCCCCACACGCTGTGTCTGACAGTACTCGATAAGGTAACATATTTCTCCAGTGATGATCAACATATTTCTGGGTGGCAAAACATACGGTACTTCTACTAGCACCGGAGCGGCACTTGCCTTCCTTAAGCATGCTTAGATGCTTTGGAAGGCGATGCATAATGTGGGCTGTGTGCGGAGTTGTTCATTGGTTAGTCTGGATGTTCAGCGAGTGCGTAGCTTACAGTGAGGGGCCTTAGCATCGACGGAATCCCTGTATACTTTCACTGTGTGAAAGTAAGGGAGACAAAAACGAATGTCAGAATTCCGATGGTATAAGTTTGTTGAGTATTTATGGTAAGCTGTATCTGAGAATGTTGCCTGAGAGGGGTTGTGGCATGCATACAGCATAGGCTGGAGAAGAACAATGCGGCTTCAGGAGTGCTGAATGATGTACAGATTAGGTGTTTCTTCTGAAGACTCTATGTGAGAAACACCATTGGGGTAGAATTTGTACGTAGTATTTAGTGGTCTGGAGGAAACTTATGAGAGGGTTGACCGAGATGCTTTAAAGGTTAAACGATGTAGGAGAAAAGCTACTCGAAGCAGCGAGAAGTTTCTGTCAAGAAAGTAAGGGGTGATGCCAGTAGGAATAGGAGGCTGAATGGTTCCAGGTGAAGATGGGTCAGCGGCAATGGAAGCTGATTTCACCTTGGCTTTTTAATCTGTTTTTGGATGGGCTGGTGAGGACAAATGCGTGAGTCTTGGAGATACGGGCAGGTTTCCAGTCTGCTGGGGGTGAATCAGCTGCTATTTCAAGATTAAAAGGCTTTGGTGACAGAATCGAATAAGAAACTGCATAGCTGGTGACTGAGTTTGGGAGAGTGTGAGAGAAGAAAACTGAAAGTCAATGTAAGCAAAAGTAAGGGTATGAAGTTCAACGGATGAAAGACAGGTTGAGGTTAATTGGATTATGTTTATAAATGAAGAGAACCTGGAGAAAGTGGAGTATCTTAGATACCTGGAAGTGGGCACGGCAGCGGACAGAACCAAGGAAGCTGAAGTAAGCCACAGGGAAGGGCTCTAAGTCAGAGTCTATAAGGGCAAAGAGACATATCTGAAGGCACCATAGTACCAAGATGCTGTAGAGTTGCAAGCCGTTCAAAATAGAAAAAAAAAAGTGTGCAAGAGGGAGGATGTGGTGAAAATGAAATGCTTGTGGACAGTATGTGGCGTGAGGAAGGCTGATGAAGTGGGTCAGGATAGGATAAGAGGGAGCTGAAGTAGTACGAAGAGGACCGTATTGCTGAGAGAGCTGAAGAGGGTGTGCCGGAATGGCTTTGGACACGTGGAGAGGATAAGCGAGGAGAGACTGACTGTCATGCATCCACGAGACGCACGGGGTCAAGTGCAAAGGTTCGAATCCTGATATGGCAGTCAGTCCACCATCAACCCAGCTGTTCATCCTCCCCTAGGGGATGGTCGGGTCGGTAAAATGGGTACCTGGCGAGCAAGTATGAATGTATATATATATATATATATATATATATATATATATATATATATATATATATATATATATATATATATTTATTTAT
>JAYMFT010026851.1:0-16173 GCA_038088735.1 Panulirus argus
CTCATGTCTTTCCCAATAACTATGACCTGGCTCATTTCAAGAGACAGGTTTTTCACTTTCTCAAAAATTTGTAAATATGTTCTCTATCTTTTTTTCCCCTTTCTCAATTCTCTATATTTCAATTAGGGCCCATCCTTGATGTGGACTTTTGTCCATGACTGGAGCCTTCAACATAGAAAAAAAAAAACTATACTGGAAGGAGGGGAAAAAGGAAAGAGGTGGATGTAAGAATGGAAATGATGTGAGAAGTAAGGAAGGGGAGTTGCTGAATCAAAAGAAGAAAGTGAAAGGAAGATGGAAAGAGTATTTTGAAGAAATGATGAATGTGGGAGAAGGGGAGGAAGTAGTTGATACATGCATGGGTATGGAGAATGGAAGGAAGGGGATACAAGTGCAAGGGCCTATAGTAAAAAGGGAGGCAAGAAGGGCAGTGATGAGGCTGAAGGTAGGAAAGGCACCTGGTGTGGATGGGATTATGGCTGAAATGCTGAAGTATGAAGGAGAAAGTGTGATAGAGTGGATTCACCTTACATGTAATTTTGCATGGAAACAGAAGATTGTGCCTGAGGATTGGTAAAAGCTATTATCGTTCCTTTATTTAAAGGAAAAGGTGCTAATGATGTATGTCGCAACTATAGGGGAGTAAGTCTGTAAAGTATACCAAGAAAAGTGTATGCAAGAATATTAATTGACAGAGTTATGGAATTGACTGAATGCAAAATAAGTGAAGAGCAAGAAGGTTTTAGGAAAGGTAGTGGATGTGTGGATCAGATTTTTTTAGTAAAGATGACTAAGGAAAAGTATTTAGCTAAAGGTAAGCAGCTGTATGCAGCTTTTATGGATCTGGAGAAAGCATATGACAGTCAAGTAGAATGCTTTGTGGGATGTGTTAAGGGTATATGGAATAGGAGGACAACTGATGGATGGTGTGAAAGCCTTCTATAGAGGAGCAAATGTGTGTAAGAGTGGATGAAGAGCTGAGCAAAAGTTTTGGGATACGTTTAGGTGTGAGACAGGGCTGTGTGATATCACTGTGGCTTTTTGATATATATGTGGATGGAGTGATAAGAGAGATGAAAGCAAAACCTGGGAAAAAGGGTGCAGAGATGGAGTGTGGTGGTGAGATATCGTGGCTAGTGGCAAGCCTGTTTGCGGATGATATTGTGTTGTTTGCTGAGTGAAAAGGAGTTGCAGAAGGTTTTAAGTGTGTTTTATGATGTGTGTATGCACAGGCAATTGAAGGTAAATGCAAGTAAAAGTAAAGTAATTGTGTTTGAAAGGAAACAGAGTGTAAGTATAGATTTTGTAAAACCATATAGAGTAAAAGAAGGAAGTGTATTAAATTGTGCTGTTGCTATGGGGGGAAAAGACTGGAAGATGTGAGAAAATTTAAGTATCTAGGAGCTGTCTTGAGTAAGTGTTGATATGGAAGGAGAGACAAGAAAGATAACAGTACAGGGTAGAAGAGTCATTGGGTCCTTGAATAGAGTAATAAAGGGTAGAGGTGTAAGTATGGAAGTAAAGAGAGGATTTAAGGGACAGCATAGTCCTCCCAACCCTGACCTGTGCTGCCGAAACATGGCAAGGAATGAGTCACAGAGGTCAAGAATCCAGGCTGTGGAAATGAGCAATTTGAGAAGAGCATGTGGTGTGACTAGATGGAATGAAGAAAGAAATGAAAGGGCGTATGAGTGATGTGGTACAGCAGGGAATGCAAAGGGAGTGAATTGTGGAGTGGTAGAATAGGTGAAATGTAATACTTTAAGGTGTTTTGGGCTTGTGGAAAGAATGCAAGACTGGGAGTTTACAAGGAGAGTGTATGATGGTAAAATTAAAGGGGTTGATGTGAATGGAAGATCACCTGTGACATGGGCAAATAGGGTGAAGGCATACAGGAGGGAGAGAAATGGTGGAAGAATGCATGGAATGGTGTATGCGAGGGAGGCATGTGTTGTACTGATTTTTAAGATTTTTCATGATTATGCTACATTCAGTATCTTTAATTAACTTTGCAGTTAGCTTCATGTCTTTAAGTTTATGAGTAAGATGTTGAATATTTTTAGTAATTCAGGTCATAAGTATACGACTTTTCCAGGTCACTGTCTTTCGTGTATCCATTTGGATGTACTCTCAACGTAGTTCGTCCAGCTGTTGCTGTTCTGTCCACAGGCAGTATTTCCTTTCCACTTAATAGACCAGTGAGTATTTTGTTTACCAAAAATCAAAACTTATTATTTTGTATACTTTGAAGTAAAATAGCATGTGCAGACATTCTTCCAAACACCTTTGCCACATCGTTTATCCCATCTACCATTGACTCTGAATCATTCGGCTTGTTGAGAAACTTTGGGCTATTGGTGTTTGTCCAGGCCTACTTAGATTGAAATTAGGATAATTCGTAGATGAATGTTGATATGTTGAATTTATTATTGTTAGTATTAATGCCATCCTTCTAAATAGAGTGATATTTGAGACTGTTTGTTTTGTGAGTGGTTAAAACACCAATTTACCCAAAAGTATAATATATGTCCATGAGGAATCACCCACTTTTAACCACTGTAAATCATATAAGGCTGGCAGATCCTCTTTCATTTGATACATTGACCATTTGGTAATCTGTCCATGCTTGTGATGTCATGGCATAGGTGTGAGATGGTGCTGAGTGACCTTGCCCATATTCATTTTGATGTTTTCATTAGCACTGTCCAGACCTGGTCATGGTTGCTTTGTGTTAGCCTTCATTGTCGTACTTTCATATCTGCCCTTCAGGAAGTTAAAACCTTGTAGTCTTTTAAAGTCATTTGTTACCAAAGTCCTCCTGTGACTGAAAGTTTCTTGCTTCATCCTGCCTATGGCTGAGTAAAGAGCCTTTCAAAGTCTTGGATTTCATTTCTTGTTAGTCTTCCTAAGAATCTATAACTCTGTTTTTTATCTCTTGCTTGATGTCAGGTGCAAGTAGCTGAAATGTAATCTGTAAATTTAGGTGAGTGAGTAATTTGGGAAGATATACAAGTTACTGTATATATTCTGCTGGTAAAGTGTCAGTGGGCTTCAGCAAGTGTTTATGCTGCAAGCAAGGAGTCACCCAGCAAGGCTGTATCATCTCCAGTTGATGGAGAGGAAAAGTCTTCTATTTTTTTTTTTTTTTCTTTCTTGCTCCAAAGGAATACTTCATTTCCATGTTTGACCATGGACTGTAGCTTTGAAGCTGCAGGAGCCCTGTAAAAGGGGTCCTGGGGCTGTATATTACTCCTGGTAAATTTAGGAAGAGAATTCATTTGTTTCAAGCAGTTTGAGGTAATGAATAAATGATAAGAGTGACTCTAATGTTAGATGATTGTGAGGTGTGCATGAATAAGACAGCAAAGGCTAGGTGTTGATACTAAAGTAGTGAGAAAATTAAATTAGTTGTGCATGAATACAGTTATATCAACCTTATTTACTGCAATGAAAGCATTTCATGAGTTATAAGTATTCATACCATTTATAGAGAAAGGGTGTAGCTGTATTAAATTGTAATAGCATATCATGGCAGCAAAGCATTTAGAATTGAAACTGGAAATTATTCATGTCAAATTATATCTTTTAAGAATCGCTGTTGTTACAGATCTAGTGTAAGTTTGGACCATTATCAGGATTTTTTAATTTTTGCTAATGTTCAATCAGATTATGATATTACCTTGTCTACAGGTATGTGCCTTTTATGAGCACCCTGCACGCCATGGCCGAGTAGCAGTGTTGGGGTCTGCTCACTTGTTAAGTGATCAATACATTGACCGTGAAGAAAACAACAAGATTAAGGATGTCATATTCAAGTTCCTCACAGCCAAGGATTTCAAACTGAACCAGATTGATGCTGACGATCCAGAGGTACCATATAATTTGATCTCATGATACTTTTAGAGGGAGTTAAAGATAAGTTGTTGCACAAGTCTTTGCTTACTAAACTTACTTTCTTGAGCTTTTCTACTTCTTTGCCTCCTAAATTTACTTTCTTTGGCTTTTCTACTACTCTTTGTTCCTAATGCATAGGGTTCTTTTCTTGCCATTTCATCACAGTAGTCAATAATTGTGCATTATTTCCATCTTACCTTATCAACTTACACTGTTTCTTCTCATCTTGAATGATCTTTCTTCATTCTCCAACTCTATTCACTTTTCTCCTGGTAATTGAACTCTACACACTTCAAATTCACTTTCCATCCCTACCTTGCTCAATATGCTTTCTTTTTTCTTGCATTGAACTTTTTTTTCATACTTCATTGCTCTTTCCCACATTAGTAAGGTAATGCCAGGAACAGACAATGAAAGGCAACATTTCCTCACATTCATTCTCTAGCTTTCATGTGTAATGAACTGAGGCCAGCTCCCTATCCACAACCAGGCCCCACAGACCTTACCATGGTTTATGCCAGATGCTTCACATGCCCTGACTCAGTCCCTTGACAGCACATTGACCCCAGTTTGTTCCAGTTCACTTTATCCTTCGCATATCTTTCACACCAACATGTTAAGGCCTCGATCACTCAAAATTTTTTTCACTCCAGCCTTACGTCTCCAATTTGGTCTCCCTATTCTCCTTGTTCTCTTCACTTCTTACACATATATCCTCTTTGTCCACCTTTCCTCACTCATTCTCTCCATGTGTCCAAACCATTTCAACACATCCTTTTCAGCTCTCTCATCCACTCTTTATATTACCACACATCTCTCTTGTGCTTTTATTACTTCCTCGATCAAACCACCTCACATGACATACCATCCTCAAACATTTTATTTCAAACACATCCACCCTCCTCCACACAGCCTTATCAATAGCCCATACTTCACATCCATACCCATTTTTGCCCTTTGAGGTAACTTTCTCTCTTTTCATGGATTCCTCTGCACTTCCAGAACCTTCGCTCCCTCCCTCACCCTATGACTCACTTCCGCTTCCATGGCTCCATTCGCTGCCATGTCCACTCCCAGGAATCTAAAACACTTCACCTCCCCCAAGTTTTCTCCATTCAAACTCGAACCCGAACTAACCTGTCTCTCAACTCTGCTAAACCCAATAATGTAGACTTTATTCCTACTTACTTTGAACTTTCTCCTTTCACACTCTCTTCCAAACTCGTTCAATAACTTCTGCAGAATTTTACTCAAATCCACTACCAGAATTTTTTATCCCTATTGATGTGGACCCATGCAACATCTTGAAATGGGGAAGAAGTAACATAGCTAAATTCAACTGTGCCAGGATGCAGTTTCTACCTATATCTCACTAAATCTCACTTGTCTCTTACTACCCAGTTTTAAACCATCCTGATTTAACTCTGCAGTAACATAAAGCTAATGGGTAAAACCTCATCCTTCACTCTGTCCTGGAAACCTCACCAAATGAACACATTTACATTAAATCTTCTTCTCAAAAGTTGGTAGTATTTATATGTGCTGCAGTTATTTTCTGGCAAGCAGCTATTTTGTATACATAGGAGCTTCATTTGCCCCTATATAAAGTGGCTTTTCTTCCAAAATTGAATCAAAAGTATTCCACCATATTAACTCTCCAGCTAATTTGATTCTTCTCCCATCCCTTTTGTCCACCATGGTGTTTCTTCTCACTCTCTCTGTTCTACAGGTATTACTTCAATAGGTAGAAGATAAATGTGATCAACTGAGGCCATTCTTGGTATCAATATTGATATTCTGAAAAAATATGATTGAATCTATGTCATATATATGTTTAAATAAAGATTTTAAATTCATTTTTGTTATGCCTTTGGACTGAAATCATTTCTTTAGGAACATATCATCAGTTATACACTATATTGGGAGGCTTTAGGAAAACTGGTGTCACTTACCAGCATTTGCTTAACACTCAACATTTCAGGAATGTATCAACTCTATTCTGAGAAGTGGATGATGGGTTTCCTGAAGCACCATCAACAGATAAAATATTGTTCATGAAGGGTATATTTTACTGTAATCCCCTTGTTTGAGCTAAACCAAAAAAGAAAAGTCTAATTTTACATATGAAGTACTAAAGAAGATATGCATTTTTCAGATCTCTGACTACAACATGACACCAGATACTGCATCACTTGCAGAAAGTCTGCGCACCTGTCTGCAGGAATCGGAGGAAGTTCCAACTGACTACACACAGTTGTTTCATACTCAAGTAAGGAAGCTTTAAGTATATTTCTAAATTGAAATACTATGTTAGTTACCATGCAAACAAGCAATTTCTTCCTCCTTCCATTACACCATTCTTTGCCTTACCCAACCAGAGTGAACTGGCATCATTTGTCCTCATTATCAGGAGTGCTGATATTAATGTGTCACTGAAAGTAAACCTCAATTTATATTTAGTTTTTATCCTTTTCCCTACATATTCCATACACCATACCTTTTTTGCATCACCTGCATAGCATTGCCATGGACATCGTTATCATCCATCTGTCATCAGGAGTTAAACTTCAACCTGCAACTTAACTTTGGTCATGACTAGAAAAATCTGAATCATACACTCATTAAACTTTCAGTTGTATCTCAGCTTCTAAAGAATTGACAGGCATAAGATACCATGATTCTAGTTTGAATTTTTCCTGAATTGTGTCATTCATATTAGGTTTTCACATAGTACTTTACCTTCAGCTTAACCTTGGTATTGACATAAAACTTCTTCATCTTGACTGTATAGCATTTTATTCCAGCTCATCGTAACTGGTTAATTAGTAATTGTTATTCTGTAGTGATAAACCCAGTTTGCTAAGTCCTACATTCATTCTTGAACCTTAATCTCTAGATTAAGGTTCATCCATACACAGTATTTTAAAATGGTAATTCAAAATGCTGATTTTGATGTAATCAAAAAGGATAGAAAATACAATTATTACCTTTGGATCAGTATTATTAATGATTTTTATATTTTGCTGTTTCCAAACAGTTAACATCAATAGATATGCAGCTAGTCCCAGCAGGCATCGAGGCATATAACAAGCTGAATGTGAAACATGAACCTCTCCGTCTCATTACTCCACAGTTCGAGACACCACTGCCTCCACTGCAGCCTGCAGTGAGTACCTCATGTTGAAATATCTTAAACTTTGTAATAGATGATAAACTCTCTTTAGCAAGGTATTCCCAGGAAGAGGCAAGCAGTGGTTTCATTTGCTCACAATCCCTAACTGTCACACAGAATACACTGAAACCAGTGTCACCATCCACAGTCAAACCCCATAAACCATTCTGTGGTTTGCCCTGACCACTTCCTATGCCCAGGTTCAGCCCAGTGACAGCACATTACCCCTTTATATCACATATCTCCAATATATTTTGTTCTATGCATACTTTTCACCCTCCAGAATATTCAGACCAAGGTACTTCAAAGCATTTTCCACTCTGTCCTTCCAACTTCTCAGTCTCCCTCTACATTGTTGCTCTTCCACTTCTGATGTATAGATCACTTTAGTCAGACTTTCTTCATTCCTTCTTTCCAAATGCATTTACTTCCCCCTACTAAACCTCATTATCCTACTTTTCTTTACATTAGTTTGCATCTTACTTTTCACTCATTCTTCCAAACTCATAAAGCAGCTTTCATTGTTTCTCTCTTAAGGCTGCTACCATAGCCATGTTGTATGCAAGCCTGCTACCACAGCCATTTCGTTAGCAAATAACAAATGCCTCCTTTGAAGCCCCAACCCCCATTGAACTCCCCCAACCTTCACCTGAAGACCCTTTCATTTACCATCCTTGCCGCCTCTTCCATGAACAGATTAAACTGCCATGATGACATCACACACCCTTGATGCAGATTCAGCCTATTTCAGAACCGCTCACCCTGGTTTCCCTTCATGCTTGCACACACACCTTACTCTCCCGATAAAAACTCATCACTTTGTAGATCCCTTTACACACCATTTATTGGTAACACCTTCCCCATACAAATACATGTTGTCCGAAGCAACAGACAGATAGAAGATTGTATGGAAGTTTCCACACATTTGAAAGTTGCTGAGGGGTATGCAAAATTCATGGTATAAGCATTTTTTTTTCTTTTTTTTTTTTTGACATCCATGGGGTAAATTCTCAATGTGGCAGTTTATGCACACTTGATTGTTCAGGTATATCCAAATTTCATATCAAAAAGGTTTCTTTAGACTCACCACTGATGGCCATCATGTTGATGAGTTGTTAATCCAGTCTGCATGACCATTTCAACAAATATTTAAAAACTTAGCAAGTCTTTGCTGGAAGCCTAAAAAACTAATAAATGGTTACTGAAGAAAAATCTGTTCAAACAGAAAGTTGTGATCCCAACAGATATTTTAGATGAGTTGGCTGATATTTTGAGTTGGAAATGAGTGTTGGTACTTCATGGTATTCATGAGCAGAAATAACTCTCAGTCAAGACCAGTTTTTTAAATATTATGAAGAGATTCCTTTCTGTTCCAGGTATTTCCCCCTTCCTTCCGTGAGTTGCCACATCCTTCACTTGAGCTGTTTGACTTAGATGAAGCATTTAGCTCTGAAAAATCCCGGCTGGCACAGGTGAGGATTCATTTGATGATAATGTTTTATGTATTTGTATTAGTTTTTCCTTTGTTTTATTCCTGTTGTTAATGAGAAGCAATCTGGTTTCAGGAGTAAAGGATGTGTGGACCATTGTTTGTTTTGAAGACTTTAGGTGAGAAATGCTTGGAGAAGGAGAATGATTTGTATGTGGCTTTATGGATCTAGAGAAATCATATTATAGTGTTGACAGAAACTGTCTGGATGGTGTTACGAGTAATTAGGGGAAATACAAAGTTGCTAAATTCACTGAGGAGTTTTTACTGAAGGAGTAAGGCATGTGGGTGAATGGAAAGAGAGGAGGATAAGTGTTTCTTGGTGAAGGTGGGTCTGCGGCAAGGATGTGTGGGTCATTGTGGTTGTTTAATCTTTTCAGAGACAGGATGGTGAGGGAGATGAATGTACCGATCTTAGAGTGAGATGCAAGTCTTTGATATACTTTGAGTAGAAGGGGCATGGGAAATAAATCATTTGCTGTGTGCAGATGACATTGCCTCAATAGCAGACCCCATTGGAAATTCCAGGCACTGGTATGAGAGTTTGGGAGAGTATGAAAGGCGAAAGATAAGAGTAAATATGAACATGAGAGAGGTAATGAGATGTAGCATTAGGATGAGACATGATTGTTTGAGGAAAAGGTGGAATGGGGAGGCCATGGTGGAAGTGGAGAACTTTAGTTACCTGGGAGTTGACATAGCAGGAAATGGAACCATAAGGGCTGAAGTGGGTTATAGGGTAGGGTAGAGGGGCTAATGTTCTAGGTGCATTGAGTGTGTGGAGGGATAGGTTAGTATGTTAGGGGAAAGATGGGAATGTTTGAGAGTATAGTGGTCCTGACAGTATTGTAAGGATGTTTTGAAACCTGAACACAAAATAATGGAGAAACTGAACGTGCTGGAAACCAAATGCTTGTAGACAATGTGTGGTGTGAGTTGGGTTGATCATGCAAGGAATGATGGTGTAAGAGAGGAGTGTGATAGTAGGTGATGTCTGATTAAGGGAGCTGATCAGGGTGTGCTGAAGTTGTTTGGACATATGGAGAATATGAAAAAAAAAAATAATAAGAGCATCTATATATCAAACTTGGAGGAAGGAATGGTAAAGGGATCATGAAGATAGAAAGACAGCATGAAGAGGCTTTAGGGTATCAGGGCCTAAACAATCAGAAGGATAAGAGGTGTGCATGGGATAGAATGAATTATATCAAAGTTTTATATTGGGAGGAAGTGACAATATCACTGGGCTGAATCAGGGCATATGATACATTCAAGTCTGTATTTGATCTAGTGTAGTTGAGGTACAATTATACTAGTACAGTGTTATGTCTATGAATTACATTTCATGTTGACTACTGAATCATCACTTAAATGTAAGAATACAGGTTCTTGAGATGCGTGAATCATTCACCTTTCCAGTTTTATGCTGCACTGGATTTGCTGATCAGAATATCAGAATCCAGTCAATTTGTGTACAGTATTTTATACAAGTAGACACTCTCCTCCTTGATTATTTTAGTCACAGTGCATCTTCATACAAACCAAAATTAAGATAAATTTTTTCAATAATTTCTCATACCTGTTTTGTAATAACTTCCTTTCTCACTTCACTATTCCATATTTTATTGACCCTCATGCATTATATTAACATCTTAGAAAAAAAAGTCCTATAGTTTCATTTTTTATAGCATACATAACAGTATTTACTCATCCTAAAAGCTTATGGATTATGATGAGGTGTATAACAGATTTATCGTATACTTAGTTCGTAGCACATCTTTATTTATTTAGGTCGTCCACTATATGTCAGGTTGTTACAATCCTCCTAAATGACTTTCCTCTTATGGAAGTATATGCATAAATATTAGTGAGGATTTTTTTTTTATGTTGAAGGCTTCAGTCACAGACAAAAGTCCGCATCAAGGCTGGGCCTTAATTGAAGTATAGAGAGGATTATGAAAGTGAAAAAAGAGATGAGAAATTATTTATGAGTTTTGGAGTAAGTGAAAAACCTGTCTTTTACAATGTGCCAAGTCATGGTTATTGAGAAAGACATGAGAAGGTAGAGAGTTCCAAATCTTAGAGTTGTAGGGATAGAGACAATTATCAAAACGGCCCACCCTCAAGTTGCCAACGGCTACACAATAATCATGTGATGCAGCAGCTTGTTGAGTATTGCATGGGGGCACACAAGCAGTCAGCTCTCAGGAGAAAAAACTGAAGAAATACCCATGGAAGAGGGAAAGTGAACCAATGTTACGGAATAGGGCAAGAGGGTCAAGTTATTAGGTTTAGCAGGGCAGAGGGACAGGTTAGTTTGGGTGTGATTTTGAATGGAGAAAATGTGAAGGAAGTGATGTGTTCTAGATACCAGGGAAAGGACAATTACAGTAGATGAAACCATGGAAACAGAAGTGAGTCATAGGTTAGGTGAGGGGTTGAAGGTTCTAAGACCATTGAGAAATACATGGAAAAAAGTTCTTTGTCTAGGAGGGCAAAAATGAATATGTTTGAAGTTACAGGGGTCCTAACCAGGTTGTATGGATATGAGGCATGGGCTGTAGATGAGGATGTGCAGAGAAGAGTGGAAGTGTTAGAAATGAAATGTTTGAGGACAGTATGTGGTGTGAAGTGGTTTTATTGAGTAAGTAATGAAACGGTAAGAGAGAGGTGTGGTAATAAGAATAGATAGTTTGATAAAGTTAAAGGTGTACTGAAATGGTTTGGATATGTGGAGAATATGAGTGAGGTGAGATTGATGAAGAGGATTTTTTTCAGAAGTGGAGAGGAAAAACAGAAGGGGGAGACCAAATTGGAGATGGAAGGAAAAATAAAGTGAGTGATCATGGCTTGAACATGCAGGAGGGTGAAAGGTGCACATAGGATTAAGTTAATAAGGTGATGTGATAAACAGGGAGGAATTTGCTGTCAATGGACTGAACCATGGCGTGTGAAGCAGCCAGGGAAAACCATGGAAAGGTCTGTTGATTGGGGGCTGTGGTTTCAGTACATTATACATGGCAGCTAGAGAATGGATGTGAGCCATGGAGGTCTTTCTTCATCTGTACCTGTTGCTGTCTTGCCAATGCAGGAAACAGCAAACACTTATAATAAAAAAAAATTATCTAAGAAATGTAACTCCAGAAGCTTAGTCATCATGCATAGTACATGTGAATTGTTGTATACTGATGACTCAGATGTGCAGGAGTCTTAAAAAAAAAAAAAAAAAAAAAAAAAAAAGTGTCAGTGGTTCAGTGTGTTCCTGTTTCCTGTTGGAAAAGAAGACAACTACTTCTTTTGTTAAACAGCCCTTATATCTATTCAGTAGCAAACATTTCCATCCTGTATGATCTACTCTGCAATCATGAGATTAATTAATCCATTTATTCACTAAGGTAAAAGTAAAATTTCACTCCAGGTGACTAACAAATGTAAAGACGAAGATTTGGAGTACTACACCAGGGAATGTGGTGATATCCTTGGTGTAACATCCAAACTGCCACCTACATCAAGGGATGCTAAACATATACTGGAGTACATTTTCACTCAACTTGTAGAGTTTAAGAAATTGAATCAGGTATGTGAAGTGTAATATTAAGTACTTTAGTGTTTACTGATGAAGTTATGTATGAAAAGTAGTTTATTTCTGTCTGGTAGGCTGTTGTTTCATTATTTCTGATTACAATTTTTGTATGACAGAGGACTTAATTACATTGCTTTGTAGTATAAAAAGATATACTAGCAGACTTTATGACGACATCACACCCTGTGTTCATCTGTAACTCACCCTTTTCCATTTGTACTTGCACACACACCTTACTTTCAGGGGATGAATGTTTTCTATGCAATATCTGCTTCTATAGTGAAAATTATAAATAAGGAGTTGCTTTTATTATACATATTACTGATCAGAGAATAAAGTTCAATATTGATTTAAATGTTAGCAATATATTTAAAAAACAAAGCTCCAGAAAAATATGAAAACATGTATTTTGTTACTTTGTGGCAGACACTGTTTTTTTTTTTTTCTTTTTATTCCTAAGTACCAGAGGGCTCCTGATTCTTCCTGAGGGATCTTTCTAGAATAGTTTTGAGTTTAGATTATCATGTACTGAAAACATTTTGTATCTTTTCAGGACCCTGATGCATTCAGCAGACCGAGATCTGAGATGGAGGATGATCTCTAATGATAAAGATTTTCCTTCACCAATCTTAAATTTCCTCCTTTGAGCACCAATTCATTGGCAGAAATACTGATAATGTTGAAATTATACTTCAGTGCTACTGTTTTTCCAAAATTATGCTAAATACAATACCTGTATTACCTATATTAGTAACAATAAATGAGAAATGATAGGTCATTCACCACTTATTGGACAAAAATAAAGGAACTGAACATATTTATATGTAATTTTACAAATAATGTATAATTGCAAACATTAGGAGTTGGTGGATGATGCTCCATCCATACTGAAAAACCCAAACATAATCATGGATCTTGGGTAAAATAATTTTATAGTGTTGGTGTGATTTGTTGTTATTATTCAGGCTTCTAGAATGGATACTTTTTTCACAAGGGCACCTGCTTATCTACTTGGTTTGTAGAAAATGACAAGAATGTTTTCTTTGAGTAAAAATTTATGTGAAAGTGAGAATTATATTGTAAATATCAATTAAGTATTTTTAATAAATATGTACTCTATTTTAGCATATATATCTATCAGTGTTTAATACGTCCAAAGCAGACATCTAAGATAACTTTCTTCATGGAGTGAGTATTTAGAGGAGCTACTGAATGTGTTATAGGAAGGGTAGCAGATGAGGGTTGTGAGTGTGGAGATAATGCAAAGCAAGTCATGGCAAATGGTTTGGTGAAAAAGAAGAGGTGGTGAATGCTTTAGGTTGAAATGTGGCAAAGTGGCTGGAGTAGATGGAATTAAAGTTGAATTTTTTAAAAAAGGGGATGACAGTGTTGTTTATGGGTTGATTAGGATGTTCAATGTATATGGGTTATGGTGAGGTGACAAAGGATTGGTAGAATGCCTATATAGTGCTATTGTATAAAGACAAGGGGGACCAAAGTGAATGTTCGAATTACAAAGTATGAGTTTGTTGAGTGTAATTTGTAAGTTGTAAGGGAAAGTAGTCAATGAAAGGGTAGTAGCATTCACAGAACATCAGACTGGGGAGGAACAATGTGATTTCAAGAGTGATAAAGGATGTGTGGATCAAGTGTTTTCTTTGAATGATTGTTTGAGAAATACTTAGAAAAGCGGGAGGCTTTATATATGGCATTTATGGATACGGAGAAAGCATATAATGAGATGGTATTAATTCTTTATGGAAGGTTTCATGAATAAATGGTATGGGAGGAAAGTAACAAGAAGCCGTGAGAATTATTAATTAAGGGAGCAAGGCATGAGTAAAAAAGAACAAGTGGAGGGTGAATGGTTCCTGGTTGATCTATGACAGGGGTGTGTGATTTCAATTTTGCTCTTTAATCTTTTTATGGATGGGGTACTTAGGTACATAGAGGGAAGGGTCTTGGAGAGATAGGAAGGTCTGAAGTTTTTTGGAAGGGGAGCTGGGGAGTGAATTAGTAACTGTTTGCTGATGACATGGTACTGTTGTCAGATTCGAGTGAGAACTACTAGAATTTGATTTCTGAGTTTGAGAGAATATGTGAAAGAGGAAAATTGGGAGGAAATATGAATAAGAGCAAAGTTATTAGGTTTAGCACTGGAGAGAGATGAGTTGGAGTGTGAGTCTGAAATAACAGAACTTGAGGGAAGTGGAATGTTTTTAGATACATGGGAGTGAACATGGCAGTGCATGGAACCATGGAAGCTGAAGAGAGCCATAGGATGGATGAAAGAGCTAAGGTCCTGGGTGCATTAAGGAGTGTGTGGAAATAGTGATAAGGTGAGGAAGAGATGAACTGAGTATTTTGAAGGACTTGTGAATGTGTTTGATGATCTGGTGGTAGATGTAGGGTGTTTGGGATGGGGAGGTATGTGAAGTGAGAGAGTAATGGAAAGTGGTTTGGTGAGGAAAGGAGTTGGTGAAAGCTTTCTGTAAGATGAAATGTGGTACGTTGGATAGAGTGGATGGTGTTGCAGTTGAATTTTTTAAGAAAGTGGGTGACTGTGTTGATTCGTTAGTTTGGATTTTCAATGTAGATAGAAGTAGTTGGAAGGAACATTAGGTAGGAGCTTCTGAAAACATCACACTAGAGTTGCCTTTTGCCAGTGGCCTGTTAAGGGTGAGGCACTAAAGGCTTTGAAGTGGCACTGGAGTTCAACAATTATGGAGACTCTTTTGCTGTGGCCATGCCCTTGAGGGAGTTCCCAAAGGGAATGGGCATCTGGGATATAGTTAGATAGATAGAAATAATGAAAAGAGTGTGTTTGCAAGAGCTGAAGAGCGTATACTGAAATGGTTTTGACATATGGAAAGAGTGCTTGAGGATAAGTTGACAAAGAGAATATATGTATCAGAAGTGGAGGGGACAAGAAAGGGGAGACCAAAATGAAGATGGAAGGTTGGAGTAAAAATTATTTTGAGTGCTCAGGACCTGAACATGCATGGGGTAGAGTTATTTGGAGTGATGTGGAACATGGGATTACATGTTATCATTGGACTGAACCAGAACATGAAGCAGCCAGAGAAAACTACAGAAATGTCTGTGGGGCCTGATTGTTAAAATGGGACTGTGGTTTCAGTGCATTACATGACAGCAAGATGAATGGACGTAAGTGACTGAGGCCTTTCTTAGTCTGTTCTTATTCCTACATTGCTAATCTGGGAAACAGCAAACAAATATGAAGGAAAGAGAATAGTGTAGATATGTTGGAAATTAAATGTTTAAGCACAATACATGATGTTAGGAGGGTCCATCAAATAAGAAATAAAAGGGTAAGAGATAATTGTGGTAGTGAGAGGAGTATGTATGAAGAGATGAAGAGGTTTGGACATACAGAAAGAGAGGAGACTAAGAGGGTGTACTTATTGAAGTGAAGGGGACAAGGGAAAGGGGGAACTGAGGAGATGGAAGGACGGAGCAAAAGATGTTTTGAGATTTTGGGTCCTGAACGTGCAGGAGGGTGTGAGGAATGCATGGGATAGAATGACTGGGGTGATGTGGTATACATGGGGTGACATGCTGGTAGTGGGCTGAGCCAGGACGTATGAAGCATTCAAGGGAAACCACAGAAAGGTTTGTGGGGATTGATTGTGGATAGGAGACTCTGGTTTTGGTGAAGTATACTGGACAGCTGGAGAGTATATGTGACCAACTGAGGCCATTCTTTGCTCCTGGCACTACCTCACTATCATGGGAAATGTCAAAGTTCAAATGTATGTACACACTCATTTATATTTGCCCCAGGGCCCCTTTCTTGAAAGGGTCCAGTTGTTACTGCAAAATCCCTTTTCCATGAGCTCCAGTAGCTCATGGCTGTGCTACTTCCGGTTGCAGGTGAGTGAGAAGTTCTTCAACAAGACCGTAATCCCTTTTTTCAGGTGATGATACAGCCTCACTGAATGACTTTTCATTAGTTGTGTAACCACAAGTAGGCAGAGTTCAGTAACACCAATATATATATATATATATATATAT
>JAYMFT010026861.1:0-16173 GCA_038088735.1 Panulirus argus
TATATATATATATATATATATATATATATATATATATATATATATATATATATTTGCTTTTCCAGTATCTGTCACTTTCTCATTTCTACGGTGTGTTATAACGTACACACAGATATGCACCTTATGTAGACAATGTCTACTGAGTTGTGGTTCCCGACCTGCAGCCAGCCTGGTTGCCTCTTAAAGAGCAGGGACGCCCCCCAGCTCCCTTTGGTGGAGAGTTACAACAATGCCTCCCCACAGCAGCATATGCACACAGGCGCGTAACTGTACATCTGCACTGATTATCGATATACAAGAGAGAGATTCGTCTATGTAATGCTGAAAATTCGTTCGCTTTCGTTTCCATCACCTTGTTATTGATGTATATACATTCTTTTATCCACGCTAAACAAAGGCGATGTCGGATGCGAGTTCATATTTCTTAGAAACTCCTTCAAAGCCAACCATGACTTAGACCAAGCCTACTAAGGTATGGTTACATTTGGTTGAGAATAAATCGTTCTTGGAATAACAGTACACCAGTACAAGTGTTTCCGAACCCCAGATGTGTGGGTAAGCCATCCCAGGTTAGGTTAGGTTAGGCAGGGTAAGGATGTCCCTTAATAGATCCTTGTTCTTTCTAGGGAAAAATGCGTCTCGCCTGGACGACCCCTTTCACCAGTCTCTCTCTCACACGACATTTCGACAATGAATTTTCGAAATAATTACTGATCATTACGAGTCCCTGCCCCCATATATCCGGAAATGTAATTCGAAATTATATGAAATGTTATGGAAGGGAGAGTTGGGTCTTAAGTCATCCTTAATGCACAATGATTTAACTTTTTGTAAAGGAAAAGAAAAAGGAAAAATCTACAAAACCCGGAGCCTGGAAATGTGTGGGTCCGGGTGACTGGAAGTGAAGCCATGGATGCCTCTCTTGGTTGTGGACCAGAGGGAGGAGGTCCGCTGGAGCCCTGCTGGGTGTGCGACGGTCAAAAGAGCGTTCAGAAAGCAAAAGAAATTCAAAGTAAGAATAGATCTTAGGGCTCAACAGAGGTTCTCCACTGCTAAATAATTCCATGTTCGTAAAATATAAAGTCACATTAGAGGACCTGAGACGTTTCACGTGACGGAGAATCGCTCTCTTCTTCTCCGCCTCGTCCACTCTGAGATAAACCTTTAATTTACCATGTTTACGACAGCCAACTTACCATATAAATGAAGAGGAGGTAGCGACGACAGAGCACCTTATGCTAGGTATCATAAATCCATAATGAGGAGATAACAGTGGCTGCCACCACTCGTAACATCAGAGATAACCTAACGGATGATGGTACAGAATATGCCTTACATGTTAATCCATATGTGAAGGATGTCTTTAACTTATCTGACAAAATGTCTCTGCGTCCAAAAAAGACACTAGAATATACCAAAGTGAATCAGCTTCCGTAGCCAACGATTAACGTGTGTCGTTTCATCACTGAGACAACTATGCGGACAGGACAAAATTAATCTTAAGAATTGTGTGGTCAAGCGGTTGGCAGTTCTGCATCATTATCCAGCATCTTCCCACGCTCCAGATGAGGGTTTGACCTGCAGTAAAGGCAAACCAGGTAATGGCTAGTGACTTTTTCCAAGGGTAATGGCAGCTCACTCATGAATGATATAGAAAGAGTGTCTGGCGTTGTCTTTGTGCCTCTACGTTAGTCACTTCCTGCTTTATGGGAAACTCAGACCACCAGAGACAAGTCACTGGTGCTGTATGTTCCTCGAGCAGATGATACGCAAACCAACGCAGAATCATAGCGACTCAATGTACAATAGAGAGGGAAGGGGTATACTGCGTGAAGGAGGACAACCCAAGATGTTTTGATAAAAAGATTTTTCAGAAGGTCGAGGGATTCATCCTCCTGACGTCACGTCCGTCAACAGCGCAAATCATCCACAACATTTGTTATCCTTTTCTTTTATTGTTTTTAAGGCCAGATCACCCTGCTTGGACCATGGGGTCTTTATGGTCTGAGTATCTATATGAATGTGTAACATCTTGTTTGCTGAACCTGCTGGTGTCCTCACAAAGGAGCATTCGCAGATCACTCACCCTTCGCCCAGCACAGGCAGAGGCAGGGCAAAGGTTCCGACTTATTAGTGACGATGACGTTCTTCATTAGCTCAGCTGCAGTTCTCCGTCGGAGCCGAAGTGTAAGAACTTCATTATGTCCTTTGGATATCCGCCTTGGCAACCTAATGAGGCAGCGTAAAGTGTCCCGATTTACACCTCCAGTGTGGGCTGCTTTGAGGCGGCTCATCACGAAAGATAGTTGCCAGGCAGCCGGCTGGTTAAGGGCCTCACTTCTGTACAGCACAAAGCGATTGCTAAGAGGAACAGCGTTCATTACCTCCATGTTCAGTGGATGAGGGTGTCAGGTGCGAACACAGGCCCCCCCCCCCCCCCCGGCTCGCGAGACACTGTGGCTTGGGTGATTTGTGGTAGCTTCACCGCCGGAATTATTCCCATTACGAAGAGAGGAATATGTAGAATTCTTGCGTTAGATGCAAGTATATATCATTCTTGACTATGATCAAACGTATGAACTCTGTGTACAGGCAGCGTACATCAACAACAAGCTGCTTCCCGACATGTGTAGATCATTCATTAGATATTGATAATCTTCCTATGAATTTTACTGGACTACCAAAACTTCACATAAAGCATAGTTACGTGAGACCCAAAAATCAAAGGCTGAAAGTCTATGTGTAATGAATGGAACGTGTGAACCAGTGTTGCCATGCGAATGTGAAGCAGCAGTTACGTATGTCAGCTTAGAACACATCACTAGACCTCCTGGCCCGGCCTCCACACGGGGTATAGGGGGTTATCCTTTATCCCCCGCCCTCTCCCCTTCCCACACCCTCAGGACGGGTGCGTCGGGAACCATCCTAATGATAAGCAAAAAGCCACACAGAACCCACCCAGCTGCAACAGGCTGAAAACCCTCCGATCTCTTTTCTTACATGTTGGAGGTTCCAGTCACGGATGAAAGTCCATGTCAAGGCCGGGCCTTAACCGAAGTAAGAAGAGAAGAAAAATGAACGGAGTTCAGGAAGAAGTGGAAAACGCAATTCAAAAAGGGACAGGTTATTGCTGTTAAGAAAAACATGAGAAAGAAAAGATTTCCAGAGCTTAGCGATGTAAGGGAAGAAGTAGGCATACAACGGCCCATCCTTGAGTTGTCACCGGCCACACAGTAATCATGTGGCGCAATGGCTTACTGAGTATCACATGGTCTAGCTATTGGCGGGGACGAACAAGGAGCCAACCATCAAGATGCGACACCACAGTGATATCTGGGGAAGATGTACATAGAGTGACTCAAGAATAAGGTCAGACCATAAGACGATTGCCTTGGACTCGATTCTGTTAAGGAAGCACACAGATCCTCTCTAGATGTGAGAGCAGGAATCCATACGAGGGCGGTGTGATCATTTATATAACCGAGGCATCTGTTCTGAAGTGACACATTACGGTATCTGGACAGAATACCCAGTTTATTAAAAGGAAGACTTACTTATTTGTATGCTTTGGGATTTCAAAGACAGTTTAGGTGTTACGAGTGAGATACCAGGTACATCTGTTGTGTCTAGTGGTGCGTTAACAAAGCCATAGCAAAGCCAAGAGAGAGATTTGAAAATCCGTGGGGGGTGGGTTAGGGAGAGAGAGAGAGAGAGAGAAAGAGAGAGAGAGAGAGAGAGAGAGAGAGAGAGAGAGAGAGAGAGAGATAAAAGGGCATTTGAATTTGCAGGCATTAGATTCCTATTCATCCAACCAGGAGATCCTGTTCATATCTGAGCATTTATGGCTGTCTATGACAGGCGAGACGTTGATCAAGAAAACGTTGAATAGATTTGAAAGAAGTGAAGATACGTAAGGGTAAGTCGTCAGAGTATAATGCATTTGATTATCAGAGAAAGGAAATCAGTGACGTAAAGGTGGACGACTGTCGGAGACGGAACAAATCCAAGAATATCGCTCGTGTTAGGGAAAGAAGGAGAGGATGATCAAGCAACAATTGTCGAGAAAGGCCGATCACGTTCAGTATTAAGCTATCATACACAAGAGTCGTACTGTAGTTCTCAAAGATCGTACAGTCGTGCTCAGTGGTCGTGCAGCCGTGCTCAAGGGCTTAATCTACCTTTACTGAGGCCTCACTGACCAGGTAACCCCGCCACGTCAGCAACTAATCAAGGCATCACTCACGACACAGGAGTCCTCCCCGGCGTCAGGCCAGTACTAATAATAGGTGAGGTCCTGCGGGATTAATCATATGGCCGTCGCGTCGTGCAGAGAGACGCAGCAGCAAGCGGGAGATGTTGTCCCAGAGGCAGAGCAGCTCTGCTCCCTGCCACCCTCAACAAACACACACACACACACACACACAGCTCCTGAGAGCTGTTGGAGCAGCGATGGCGGGTCAGGTGGAAATCTGAAGAACCAAGTAACAATACCAGAAGCTGTTGGCCAGTTGACTACCTCGTGTATGCAGTGATAATCATCAACTATTTTTCATTTGTTTTTTCGTTGCTACATAAAAGGGGGGATTTATCATACACTCGTACCTATCCTGTGGGTGGGTTGAGTCGCAAAAGAGGATGGAGAGTTTAATGACGACAAGAACTGGGTGAGTCTCAGTGATTTTCTTTTAAGTTAGCTGAGATGGCACGAACAACTGTATACCCAAATCAAGGCCATTTCATTAACGGAAAGGAAACGCGTGAATCCTGGGCACTTTCGCGTATCACCTCATCTTCAGAGGACTAGTTACAGAGAGATAATGGATACAACAGGGGTTATGTACACAGAACCGGAGGAAATTTGGAATGGGGTCAAGTGGCCTTGTAATTCCTGAGAGGTGAGATTGGCACAAGGGTCTGTGTGACGCATCCTCGACCTAACCTTGAATGACAACTTTTAGATGGGCGTCACACAGACCCTTGTGCAATTGCACCTAGCCTTTCAGTAATCACAAGGCCACTTGACCCCATTCCATGTTTCCTCCGGTCTGTTTACATAGCCCAATTATATCCATTTTGTCTCTCGGTAATTAGTCCTCTGAAGATGTGCTAATACACGAAAGCGCTCAGAATTCTTGTGTTTCCATACATACCCTGGTGGAATCTACAATGAATATGCAAAAAAGTTACGTTATCTTAGGTTAGACTTACGACCGTATGAAGCTCTTATCCTTGTGCTGCTCAGGAGGTTCCTGAAGGGCGTGGCAGTCACGCACCACACCCTTGAGCAATTCTTACATTTTCATGTCCTCGAAAGGGATAGTGAATGTATTTGTATATATACTTAATTATTTCAGCGATTTACATCACTGACCAATGAAACTGTTCCGGTTACTATCTTCCTAAGACATTGACATGTGTTTAAAACAACGAAATTTTCCCCTACCTGTATAAGCACATTATTTTGTTAAAGCCAACAGAACACCGTTGGTTATTGCTATCAGCTGTTTTATGTTATCAAATGTTGGAAATTTATATGTGATTAAAAAAAAACAGCAGTTGGTCTCATAATAAAGTAACTTCTGTACAACAGCTATATTAAGTTTAATGAAAATTTGACCAAAATTAGTAATCTAATTTAAAATTGAAATAACTCAGAGTGGCTATTTTTTTGAAATACATGATAAGCAACAGCCACAGTATGATTGCACACATGAGAGAAATCTTGAGTTTTCACATATCACTATTGTTTTGAGCTTTTCAGTATCATCTTGGTGAGGTAATGATCCACCCAGCTTTCTCTCATCAACCACAGCTCCCTACCTATATCCAGGCCCCCACAGACCTTTCCATGGTTTATCCTGAACGTTTCACATGCCTTGGTCCTGTCCACTGAAGGCACGTCAACCTCTGTATACCACATCTTTCTAATTCACTCTGTTATGTGCACACCTTTCACCCTCCTGCATGTTCACGCCCCGAACAATCAGCATCCTATGTTTTTCACTCCATCCATCCACCTCCAATTTGGTCTCCCCCTTTTCCCTGTTCCTTCCACCTCTGACACACATATCTTCTTTGTCAACCTTTCCTCAATCATTCTCTCCGTATGTCCAAGCCATTTCAACACACTCTCTCCAGCACTCTCAACCACAATCTTTTTGTTATTCCACCTCTCTCTTACCATTTTATTACTTAACCTCATATTGTTCTCAAACATTTCTTTTCCATCACGTCCACTCTCGTCCGCACATCCTCGTCAATAGCTCATGCCTCTCATCCATCTAATATTGTTGGAACTACTATACCTTTAAACATACCCATTTTTGCCCTCCCAGGTAACGAACTCTCTTTCCACACATCTTTAGTGCTCCCAGAACCTTCGCCCCCTCACCCACCCCATGACTTACCTCCGCTTCCATGGTTCTGTTCTCTGCCATGCCCATTCTCAGGTATCTAAAGCACTTCAGTTCCTACAAATTTTCTACATTCAAACTCACTCCCCAACTAACCCGTCTCTCTATCCCGTTTAACCTACATATGTTTGTTTATAATTTTCTTCATCCGTGTCAAGTCCATACTTTGTATTGCAATAACCGGCGTCCTGACGCTGTTTAGCTCGTGCGTTGTACGCTGGGGAAACTTAACGTACACCAAACGTAACAAACCGTCAAGCTTGCTTCCGTAACCAAGCTAAACACTTGTCCAGATTTGAAACAGAAAATACATCCGTTCGCATTTCCCGGGTCAGGAATTGGAGTGCTACTCTGAGCAGTGTCTTCAGGCCACCAATATACCTCGAGCCGAAGATGCCGTTACGGAGGTACACAGCGGCAGGTAGAACATTTCCAGCCCGTGTAAGTATAACAAAAGCACTCGACTAAGCGTACATCTGCATTTATTAGGTGACAAATTGAATTTCGTGGAGCAAATTGAATAACAGAAGAGTAAAACTTTAGCTAAACTTGTGGAGTGTCGCCTCCCTGGGGGTCGGCTGCCAGGTATCACAATGCTCTTAATTCTTCATGTTGAAACTTCCCGCCGTAGTTGATTTTCTCTTTTGCTGTCGCGATCTGATGACGTTATGTCTTTAACACCAATTACAGTCATTATTTTACTGCAATTTTCGAAAATATTTCCTAATTAGAAAATATATTTATTGTGCACTGATAATACATGACGTTATCATCAGGATATGCGTACATACGCACTTTTAAAGACGTGTATGTACGTGTGTGTGTGTGTAACGCACCCTCATGAGCTTCACCACCTGAAGATGGGAATGCATGGATTGGCTTGGACCTGCTCCTTCCACTGTCCATGTTAGAATCTGGGCATCATCTGAGTAATGAGATTATCAAATGAATGAAAAGTTAATAATGATTTTCATGACATTAATAATAGTGGCTCTGATGATGAGTTCCAACCCCAGTATTGGCTCTACGGTTGATAATGGCGGTGTCTGCCCCAACGCCTGTGGTTCTCTGGTGGTGTCTGCCTCTGCCCTTCTTCCGTACCTTCCTTCTCCCTTCCCTTCTTCCCTCCACCACATCTCCCTCTTCCCCACCAGCCAGCGGGCCAACGATATAACACAATAAAGAGCGGGCCAATGTTAAGTGGTGTTCCCCAGGGTCAGCCGCCCTCCTCTATGGTCGCCCCGACCCCTAGGCCTCCCAGCCCCGTCCCCAGGCAACCCCCCTGCCACCCAGGCATCTCCAGCCCACGTCCTCAGCACTCCAGACTCTCTTCCCCAGGACTACCCGTGTCTGAGGTACGGGCGGAGACCGCTAATCAAGAGAAGGTAACTTACCATGGGGGTGGGGGGGATGGCTGGTGTATAGACAGTGGAGAGTATGGACGGGGGACCGCGGTGTACCACTTGGAACTAATATTTACCCGAAGAGTGTGGGAAGAACGAAGGGCTTCAGTATACCGGCGGAGTGTAAGTCAGTAACTATTATATAGTAATACGCTGGAACACAGGTATGCCGGGGGCTGCAGGGGCCGAGGGCTGAGTGTAAGAACAGAGTGCCACAAACTCTATCGTATCTGTGGAAGCTAAACCATGGGCGATGGAACCCCAGGGAACTTAGATAGGAGGAGGTTCTGGAGGTTGAACAGTAAACGATGCTGGTGCGACCGGCGGCACCAGCGTACAGGGTCATCATAACTACGAGTGATTACCGATATAACTAAAGCTGCGGAAGGTTAGGTGGATCGGTGGAACCTTTAACATGACCCGGGAAGAAGGGAGCTGTGGCTGGCCTGTTGTACTGGAAACTGTTGGTATACGCAAAGACATTTGTACAAAGGGAATGGCAGTACAACGTGGAAGTCTATAGGTAAGGAGACATTTAGCATCCCAAGGGTACCAATGGATCAGTTAGTACTGGTATTTCATGACTGGTTCCAGACCAGAGGGTGTACAGTATCAGGGCGTGACATTTTCCTGGAGACGATAGTTAACCGAAAGGGTGCCAACCATTTAACCAGTGTGATACCTCACTGCAAGGACAGATGACAAGAGAGGTAACACGCCCCAGCAGCGTAAACACACATGGGAAATAGAGTAGTGAAGATCATTATCTCAGGAAAGGAAATGGGATCTGGGTCGCTGTAGGACCTATAATGGTACCGTTGTACCAAGAGCGTTTGTGTACAAGAGACGGTGCCGGTACGCCCGTGGGAGATCTAGTGTGCCTCCCTCTCCATGGTGGCACAAAGTAAACATCACCCTTTCCAGCAGACGACCCCAGGCATATGTCTCTCTGAGGGAAGAGAGACATGACGGAAGTGCCTCATACAAGCCTACTTTAGCCAGAGACATTTGCGGTCTGCCGGAACAGGACTGAGGGATTGTGGGATGGCTTCGGCAGGGAACGTGCGACACCCTAGGGGCTGACTGACCACCACACTGCTGCCACAGGAGTGATATTGATTCTTGCAACATTTGGCACAGCTTGGAAAGTGCTGGCCTGAATTTGCGCATCACAGGACGGAAGGTTAACTTTCCAGGAGGAAATACTGAGCGTGTACTTCTTTCATACTTGAAAAGATAGAAATAAATTGTTCTAAGACTTTACTCTCTCTCTCTCTCTCTCCTCTCGATTTTCCTACGCTAAAGTTTCTTCTCCCGATGCTCTGTTGTATCACCGATGCAGCTATATTTTTGCCCCGGCTATCAAGCTGTGTTTTACTTTAAAGTGACAGATTTCTGTGATGTATACACACTGAATAATATAATGACCCTGAACTGGAAGAAAACGCTTGCATACCTTTTTCAGATTTGTTTTAATGTCTGTCTGGATAAGCTGACAATGTTTCGGTCAGCTTGAGGAGAAATTATGGCGTCAAGAAACCATGACATTGTCCTGTTAATACTTAACAGTCGTATGTAAGGTGTTAGAACCATCGTTAACAACTGTGCTTGTCAATGTTGTGAGTTCGCTGCATCATACAACACGACGTTAGGATTGCTATGCTGATCGCAATCATGCATCTATGGCAGTCTGAAGTCCAGGATAATTCCATGATGATGACTCGATGGTGCTCCTAAATCCTGAATATGTCCTCAAAAATGTCTTAGAGTAAACTCGAGACTCTGATTCCGGGATGATAGGATGTAAAGCTAAGGTAGCGCTGGGTAATTGGCATAATGGAAAGCATCTGCGGCTCCTCCCTCCTGTGCCGACATCTACATATCACAGCCTCCGAGTCTGAGTTCTGGTGGCTTCTCAAGGAACTGCTGAGAGTCGCTTCCTGGTGACAGAACCCCGTGTTTCCCCGGTAGCGTCTTGTCGTAGCCCTATTGTGCCTATACTGGCATGGTGCTTCATGACAGATGACCATCGTGCGTCGCGCACTGCTGGAATGGGTGACCCCTAGGTCAGGGCTGGGAGAGAGGCCTGGCGGGATCGGGTAGGTGGGTGGCGAGGGCGGTGTGTGGCAACCAAGCCGACCCCCTTCCTGCCGCTGCTCCCCGGCCGCCCCCCCGTGCACTCTGCCGCCCACTCCAGGGACCAGACCGACATTAGGCCAGTTCCTGCGGTACAGGTGGGGGGTAAGGGAGAGGGAGTAACAGAAAGACAGACGTAGAGACAGAGAGAGAGAGAGTCTGTGTGTGTGTGTGTGTGTACCTGCCTACCACGAGATTTTTCCATCAGGCAGGGCAAGCGCGTAGCGCTAACCACATACCTTGTTTGGTAAACAATACTACTTTTCTCTTGCTGCCTCGCACAATGTATAGTAATCTCGGGCTCATCTGAAACTGTCCCTTACCATTCAACAAATTTTCTTTCAAATGGGTATCTGCCTGCTTGTGGAAGCATTATAATATATTTTCCATGATTATTTCAGGTACAGAAGCGTTTCTTTATGGTATATTTCAATTATAAAAAGTTTTTAGGCTAAGAAATATACTTTTAAAGTATGTTTTATTTGATATCCTTTATGAGTTGCCAATCGTAGATTACCGTGTATCTTTCTTTTCTTTCTGAGCTAAAACACTTTTCTTTCAGGATAATATGAATGCCCCATTCTCTGATTTTACTCTTGAACTGTTTCTGAATTCTTTTCAGTTGTTGCTTTCTCCTCTTTTCCCGATGAGACGGGGCAACACGAGTGTAAAAACCCTCTCCCCGCAACACGCGTATAGTGATCACACACACACACACACACACATAATGTATCCTCTTTTGGTACTTCTCTTTGAAACCCGTGTTTCTGTTAGCGACTCAAACTATAACACAATCAAAGTTCAACAGCCAAGGAGGAACTTGCGTCTTGTTCTGACACTCGTTGCACGCCTCGTAGGAGCTTTATCCCCTTGTAGATGATTCTTGGGATGGGGTGGAGATATTTTGATAGTCTTATATTCTCCATTCTAAACGCTCTGGTGAGTCGAATTATCAACTACTCATAATCCAGACAATCATTTCCATTGTCCCAACGCCCTGGACGTGCTGTTCACCTTCTTACTACTATAGTTATCTTATTGTATTTGGCTCATCTGGCTAAACCCTTTTAAATGGTTTTTATTTATGGTACTTATTCCTCTGAGTGCTGCCTCTAAACGTCACATACAACATCTAGAAGTAGGTGACTCAACTGACATAAGAAAATCTTTTCTTGGTTTTCTCTGGAAAGATTACTGCCTCTCTTCGGGCGATGCTTCTGTCCAGGTTAAGTGTATGGCAGAGGTTATTTTTTAAAAACTGAGACATATATCCCCTCTTCCCTAAAACTACTACTTGTTCCAGTGCACAGTTTAACTACTTCCATCCCTAAGGTCATCCACAATGGACATGATATACGGAACATGTAAAAACGTCCCTTCGTTTGCTTCTCGTCCAGTTTCAGTTCAACCCAAAGTAATCATTATTCGGAAAGCTGAAAGCTCAACAATCGAAAGCACATTCGACAGTCACTTCTTTCCGTCCACTGCGATGTTGCTTCTCTTTCTCAGTTCTACAGAAGTTATTCTACTACTGCTCGCGCGAACTCTATACATTTGTTCCAGCCCTTACGATGTGGAAGTGTGACATCCCTTTGGCTAATGTATCCTATAGTTTCTTTGTGGAAACTGGCCAAACGAGGATTGACTGTTATGATAACCTCTGTTTTTCTCGAACAGCAAAGCTGCGGAACTCGCCCGTCTTCTGCCTTTCTTTTGTTTGTAAACTTTCCACCTTCAAGAGTCGCGCTTGCAAGCAAATGAGAAGGCTACGTTATACCCAGCTGCACTTTTCCTCACACTCTTTTCATATATTTCATTCATGATTGCAATAACTGGGGCATGTTTGGCTGTGTCATGTCCGATACTTAAAGAAAGAAAAAAAAATTATGGTATATAAATAAGGTATAGAAAATGCGTATCCGGAAAATCCACGACACACTTCCATGATTCCACAGCACACAGCTGGATAGTCTGTATATCAGTTTGATAAAGTCATCAGTAACCATTTCACTCAAAGATGCTAAGACAGAGCATGCAGAGGCCATAATACGAAGCTGAGCAAGAGAATAATTAGAGAAAATATAAAAACGTACTCCGAAAAGGGATAAGAAAAGTCACAAAATTCTGAATAAGCACAGCAAGCGAGAGTTTAAAAAAAGAAATTGATTGAATTAGTAAGTTCAAGTGATGGGGACCTGCGAATGTGGAAGTCCCTGCCCATACCGTACAAAGAGTTAATTAGATAATTACACACACAGAGGGGAGGTCGGATGAAGGGTGATCCTGATGGTTTTTAATTAGAGGGAGAAAAGATCAAAGAATTAAGGGATGAATCACCCGGGAACATAAGAATCGGAATATTGTTGTCTGTCGTCGAGAAGCGGGATCAGATGCTACAACAGATGGTTCAAGATACTGAGAATTTAGGAATGGCAAAAGGGATCAGGAAGAGCATCACCAAATGGAAGAACGAATTAGGGATCTTAGAAATATAAGTAAAGAGTATGATAAAATCAAAATAAGTGAAGGAATTAGATGGAATTTAGGTGATGGAAGATGCACCTTATGGAATGGAAAGCGTTAGAGCAAAAAGGTCAGGAAAGTGTCAGTAGACCTCCCCAAGTTAGATGAAGATATAGAAATGCCCATAATAGGGAAACCAGAGACTTGAAAATGCGGAGCAGACAACAGGTGCAAATTCTGAGACAGGACAACAGGGATCTGGAGACATAGAAACTAGGGGAAATAGTGGATAAATAGTAGATTACAAAGTGAAGCCTTACAGAGGTTAAGTTGCCCTGTCAGAAACAGAGCAATCAGGGAAATACTGGAATCCTTTTCAAACATTCTCCTGACATTATCTCCCCTACACCAACCCTCTCTGTCTGCCATGACGTTGCTGCCCACTCCCTGTTCTATAGGCATTATTTTGGCAAGTGCCCTCTCCAGCTGTCTGCATACGTCCTTGCTACCAAAACTTGGTGCCATGACTCTCGTCTACCTGCTGCTTCCCATAGTTTCTGTGTGGGGACCAGCCATATTAGGATTGACCGTTATGACACCTCCTTCTTTCCTCAAACAGCTAAGATGCAAAATCTCTTCTTTCATATTTCCCCATTTCCTTCATCCTTTCAACCTTGAGACACGGGTTTACAAACATCTGTGAAGCTTCCAATAATTTCTCCATTCTTTTTCTCGCCCTCTATTCCCTCCACACTTGACGGCCATGACTTGGGTGGTTTTTGCCTGTGTCATGTCGCCCACTTTAGAAAATAAATGGAAAAAATTGATCGTGGAAAGCCCAAGTTTGACTACGTGGGAAATGAAGACACAAATTGATCAGAGAGGAAGCTGTACTCACCGAGGAAATAAGTCCGCGGAATCTACACACACACCTAAACAGGTTTTCTTCAAAACGTAAATGAGGGAATGGTGTTCCATAGCCATAGTTTACTGTGAAGGAAGATTCTACGAACTCTGCAGTAGAGAAGGAGGGTTAGAAATGAGATATATGCTCTTATAAGATTATTTCAAAAAGCAAAAGAGATGTAGAGGAGATGTACGTGGCAGGGCAGCCAGCAAACATTTGAAAGGCGTTAATAGTTTACTACAAATGAATGATCATATATAAATTAGACGAATCAAGAATAGGCTGAAATAACACACAGCATCAGAGACTATAATTCTTGATAAAACACCTGAGCCAAACACTGAATCCGTTTGTCTCAGTAACTCAGAGAGAAGGTAAACACTCATAATTATGAGTGGCTTAGAAGATCTTAAGCAGTTTGGATAAAAGTTACTGTAGGGTCAGAGTGGAGAAGGCTCGAGGAGCTACACACACACACACACTGCCGCTATGCTGCGGGGCATACCAATGAGGCATCAAAGACTACACATTCAACCAACCAATCACATACTAATAGATCTACACCAAACATCTTTGCACTACGAGTATTTTCTTCCTCCCCACTTGTGCACAGCCTCCTCCTCCTCCTCCTCCTTCTGGCCATCCAATGAAAAAAAGAAAAAGGAAAATCCTCGAGCGTCTGGTAGGTGGTTTATTGGTTGCGATGGGCCAGGCTGGGCGGCCGCCGCCCCGGGAATGCCAACCGTACGCTGCCCATGAAATATTTACCAAGAACAAGATGTGATCTTAATTTCCACAGATTTTTTCCTCGTTCCCCCAGAGTCTTGAGTGCTGCGGCCGGCTGACAGTGAGAGAGGAGGTGGGTGGCTTCTAGGGAGAGGGGTGGGTGGCTGACAGTGGGTAAGGTGGGTTGCTGACATTAAGACGGGTGGGTGGGTGAGAGTAAGAGGGATGGGTAGCTGACAGTGAGAGGAGTGACTGACTGAGAGTGGGAGAGATTACAGGCTGACATTTGTGGGGGACATGGGATTCCCCAGAAACAAGAAATCAAACGATGCTCAAACTACACAGACCTGGACAACGACACTGGTGTGGACCACACATGGTTTCTCCAACGAGCCTCCAAGACCTTGAGAGAGGCTCAAGTCGTCCATCGGTATACATGATCAAGAATTCTCAGTTTACGTCAGTTTATTCCCTTCCTAAACCAACGACAAACAACACCGTAACACACACAAACACACATTTACGGAAGCGTTTAAAACTTGATAAATTGCAGATGTCAGTCCCAAGTCAACATTGGAGCGACAGGCCTGGGAGGTGCGTGGCGGCCGAGAAGAACAGTATCATTTAATGAGCAAGACATGCGGTGGGCGCTACGCGCTAGCCCTGCCATCACGGCAAACTCTCGTCGCACGTTTTAGTGTGTAGGTAGGTAGGTACAGCGTCTTCTGCCACAATTTTACCGTTACGGAAGGAAAAACGAAGTTATAGAATGAGGTGTTAAGGCTAATGCAGGATAAATAAACGGAACTTTGAAAGAAACGGAAACGCAAATAATGAAGATAAATGAAGGAAATAAGATTAAGTAAAGATAGAACGGTTATAATGAGAGGAGAAAAGGGAATTGGTGTTAACGAAAGACCTCGGAAGAGGAAGGGAAATTTGTGGGTACCGATGGAGAGGAGGAAGGAAGGATTGGGCGAGCCAAGCTAGACTGCGGTGAAATATTTAAGTCGGAGCAACGGACCCCTAATGGGCCGGGAGTGATCTCTGCAGCGCACCACCCACCACATCCTTGCCCCACCACGCTCTTCCAACCCACTTCCCACCACGTGCCCCACCACACGCGCCCTCACAGGGACTGCCATACACAGGCACAAGAAGACCAAGGGCTTGCAGGACCGTGGCGTGAGCATTGCCGACGCTGCGAAGCAGCTGAGGACGGCTCAGAGACCAAAGAGACCACAGGAGTGGGTGTGTGGATGACGACTTGGGACTGAGCTGGGTCTCTGCATGACGACCACGCAATGAAAGGGGCTGTTCATGAGGACCATGGGCCTGTGCAGGACCACTACGGACCAAGATGGATTGTGCATGAGGACCATAGGCCTGTGCAGGACCACTACGGACCAAGAGTGACTATGCGTGAGGACCACAGGCTTGCACAGGTTCACCACGGACCAAGAGGAACTGTGCATCAAACTACTGTAATAATTTTACTGCTATCATCGTTATGCAATAAGCTTCTTCTGATAAGTTTCTTCTATTTTTTTCTATTACTTTTAGATTTCTCCGATTATCTTTTTTCTGATTTACTTGTTGTTTCACTGTAAATTCTATCAAGAATTATTTTGTGCCGAAGAAAGAGACTATCAAAACACTCTCAGCAGTTAAAACTGAGGCATTTTGGTAATAAAAGACAATATTTTATTGTTCTATTTCTCAAGAATGAGGAGTAGCAGTTGAAGAATGCCATCAACTTTTAGCTATCCTTTTTCTTCCTTGTTTTTAGATGAAATAGCTGTAGAGTTGTAGAACACGTCCACTGGTCGAGTTAAAGTCCAAACATTTGTAAAGTCACCTTCACGAGGCGGGTTGGTTAAGGCTCTTTGATATATTTCCTATTCCTTCTGCTTCTGTCTACGTTTCTTTGAAATCCTTTGAGAAATCTTTGTATAATCAGACATGATTATGGGTATTGGCAACTTTTCTTTTTTTAGTTAGCTGAGACGGCACGGGCAGCTGAGGCACTAATCAAGGCCATCCCGTTAACACTCTCTCTCTCTCTCTCTCTCTCTCTCTCTCTATATATATATATATATATATATATATATATATATATATATAT
>JAYMFT010026872.1:0-16172 GCA_038088735.1 Panulirus argus
GACATGTTTTTCACTTTCTCAAAAATTTGTAAATACTTTCCCTGTCTGTTTTTCCCAATTTCTCAACTCTCTCTATACTTCAATTAGGGCCCGGCCTTGATGTGGACTTTTGTCCGTGACTGGAGCCTTAAAAAAAAAAAAAAAACTTCACACACAAATCTGTGACATTGTACCCATTTCTCAAAATGGTGGTTGCACATTTCATGTTTTTTTCATGAAAAAGAAATTTGGTTTAATTGTGTAGCTATAGGACCCCTTTTATGTGACATCTACTGCTTTGAGGTTGTACTACAGTCATTGTTAGGGAAAGGATAGATTTCCTTAGGAGTGAGCAGTTCTTTCATGAGATTATATTCCTTTTTGGCCATAGATGATGATACAACCTTGCCAAAATTAACTTTTTACTCGCCAAGAAGGATGATACTTTATTTTTGTGCTGCCCTGGTAGTAAAGAAAACCTATTAAATAACATAAAGGGAATTTTTTTCATAATGTTTACAGACTTACATGATAATGGAACATATGTTATTGGAAATTATAACATAATTGCTTAGTGAGATATGTGTATATTATACCATTAGGAGGGATGCATCTTACAGTGGACATTATTACGTCTTGAATGCTTATTCATTTGATTATGCCACTACACTTAGAAGTAACATGTTACTATATGTTTATTGATGTTTACTTTATATTATAAGATATTACAAGATTGTGATACTTTATGTAATATTTTTTCAGAGAAAAAGCACTTTCAAATGGGAAGACAAAGAATATTAATAGAATGTTATAACTCGTTTCTTTCTGCCTTACCCACCTGTGGAATACAGGCATTCTGTCCACAAACAGATAGTTTCTTCTTGTAATACTTAACACTTGACAATACTTAATTCACATAGCTCATTTTTCCTAACAATAGATTTTCCTGTGATGTAACAAGTAAAAGAGTAATGATTTTTTCTTTTTCTTGTGAATGGTTGAAAGTTAGTCCTCTTTCTAAATGTTTTATTAATTTTCAGGGTTCCACAAACTTCTCAAGTTACTGCCTGCCCATCATCATCTGGAAGTTCTCTTAATTATAGTGATCCATTGTTTAAGTCCCTTCTTTCCACTTTGCCATCCATAGACTCAAGTTGGGTAAAGGGCACGGGCTTAAAGTCTGTACCTGAAACAAACGAATGTCATGAAAAAGAAGTAGATGTCAAACAGAATGTGGCATATCTCCGCGATTGTGTTGATCAACCTTCTCACACAAACTATAAAAGCCTTCCGTCAGGAAAACTGCACCAGATGTCTCCTCAGCTTTTCTCATCAGATAATTCATTAGACATTTCTAAGTTTAGGAATGAGAATGGGAAAGCACCAGAGGGGCAGCAGTCTTGTAGAATTGGACAGATGAATAATGGAATAGGAGTCAGAAAAGGTGCTCAAACTAGGAAAGAAAAGAACATCAACAAGGTAGATGTGCTTTTTTCGAGCCCAGTTGCATCATGCAAATATGCAATGGAAGGAACTTCACCAACCTCAACTACAAAAATAAATGATAAAGAACTAGCTACATCCCATGCTGTACCTATGATTCAGTTGACTCAAGTTGTATCTCAGACACACTGCTCCTTGTTGGGTCAGTTTTCAGATGCTGTAGATAATGTATCTCCTTCAGTGCAAAGTAAACTTGAAGGATCTCCCAGAGTCCTGTCTTCTCTAACTTATTGCAGGAAAACAGACAAGAAATCTCCAGTAGGCCAGAAACGGTTATCAAGAACATCCCAAAATTCTGTTGGGTCTCAGCTTTCTGGAAAGTCTACTAGTGTTAAAAGTGATATTTGCACAAGTACTCCAGCAAATGCAAGTAAACACAAGACAGTTTTGAGGAATGGTAGGCACTTGAACTTGCATGCCTCTCTTTCACTTGAAAATGTTCTCTCACCTGTTCCCAGAGATAACAGTCTCATAACTGTGGACACCTCATCAGTGTTTGAGAGTCCAATGTCCTTTAAAGATAATAGTGTAATAACTTCAAACAAAGTGGAAGTTGTACCATCTAATGGGAGTAAATACGAGAGTTGTTTGTCATCACATAACTTTGAAATAAGCCACCCATTGAGTAACCCGCTTGATCCGTCTAGAGAATTGTTCAAAGATAGCTCAGTCGCTAAAAGTGGAAATCCATTACCAGGGAGTTGCTATGATAGTTCCAAAGAAATAACTGATGGACCATTCAAAGGAGATTTTGTACCTGTAAATGATCCTAAGGGAACATCAAACAATAATTTGTCAGTACTCCAAAAGATTAATGATGCAGATTCCATGTCAGTAGCTACTTTGCCTGTGAAAACAAGCAGAAATGTTGAGGTGTCACCTGTTCTGGTCAGTTTCACTAGAAGAGAGAAGTGTAAGAAAAAACAGGTAAAGCGATTGCAGTCATCAAAGGATACTTCTTTTGTGGAGAAATCTGTGGTTATGACACAGGACAGAAAAATCTTTCTGACCCCTGACCTAAGCCTTATATTACCCAGCAGAATCAGACAACATAAGTCAAAAGGTGAATGGTATCCATTTCCTATTAGATATCACCAGGAAAGCTGTGCTCATGATATAGTGAAAGGGTCATGTGACAATAACCAGGCTGTAATTTTGCCAAAATTTAATGTTAAAGGATCAGCACTGGATGAACAGTCTGTGATTTTGACTAGAAAACCAAGATTGACACACACCAGTAGAAATCACTTAGATATTTCACAGCAGTCCCCTGCCATGCTCAGAAGGAGAATCTCAAAGAGATTAATTAAAAGAAATTGTAAGAGTACTTCTGTTAATGTGGCATCTAGTCAGGAATCCAGCAGTTGTACATCAGTACTGTCATCTGATAATGAAGATTCACCAGTTTTAACCAGTAGAGCAGGAGTGACAAATTATAGTAATAAACAATTGGTTGGTATAGATAGTTCCCCCAAGTTAACCAGAAGACGAGCTTCTAAGAAGTTATTAAAGAAGAACACAGTCCTTCGTAATAATGTGATTGATGTTAGGAATGAGTTGCAAATTCTTTCAGGTCAAACTAGAAGGTCTGTAAGACTGTTGTTAAAGAATTGCAAAGTCCTGTCAGATGATGAAGGCAAGTTAGAAGTTCTCCCAGTCCAGAAGAGAATGTCAGTAAAACAGTTGTCTAAGAGGAATATAGTCACTCCAGGTGATGTAACTGATGATGGAAAAAAATTGCAAGTATTTTCAGTTCAGACTAGAAGGTCAGCTAGACAGTTTGCAAAGGGTTGTGTTACTCAGTCAAACATGAAAAATAGCATGAATGGTAGAGAAGAATTTAGCATGATGGACATCAGCAAGTTTTCTGTCAAAAGTTTAAAAGCAGGCCTCAGTTGTACAGGAGCTAGTGCTGCACATGATAGCATTATATCCACCTTTAAAAAGAGAAGAAAGAGAAAGGCAGATCTTTCAGTATATTATAAGACAAGTGATAGCCAAGATATGTTCACTTCGACTGCCAATTCTTTTAAGGGATGTAGTATGATAGAAGAGAAGGAAAATTTGTTGCCTAATTATGAAATTTTAGAAACAAATGGAAATCTCAGCAGTAGAAGTGAAGTTTGCAATCAAGAATCAGATGATTTTAAAGAACTGGATTGTAAACTTAGTGAATCTTCAGCTAATGAAGGAGTACAAAGTCGCAAGAGTCAGATTGCTGTATCAGAATCAGATTCTATATCTAATGAACATAGCTTGAAAAAATTTAGTAGCTCTCAAAGTGCTCAAGAATCTACTTACATGGATGGCAGTGTTATTGGGAAACATGTAAAACTCCTACAGTCAGTACAGAACTTAAATATTTCTCTTGAACTTGAAAATGGGGTTGAATCTTTTCCTTTCTCCAGTCTAATCCCAGTCAAACGAGGAAAAGGATGGATAAGATCACTCTCAAACATGGCTGGTGCACAAGTAAGTTGTGTATTTATATGTCAGGTTAAATTTTTTCTCCTTTATTATACCTACTTTTTGTGCCACCTGCATGATGTGGCAGATGCTGTTTCAGATTATATAGCTGACTAGCTAATTAAGAATCTCCCAAACAGCACAATATTTGCATATCTTGGCATGTTTCTCCAAATTAATGCCTTTTTTCTTCTTTTTCATGTAAGCTCTTATTCTCATACCTTTACTACAGAAAAATGAAAATTTTACCATGAAAATGCTGTTCTTTTCACTGACAGTAATACATGTGAATGATTTACTGAGCTCGATATATTTTTGATGATATTAGAAGAATGACTGTAGAATGCATAGTGGACATGTGTTGTGTGAGAGGGTTGAAGCATGAACAGAATTGCTTTTGTAGATGACGGAGTACTTTCACAAGAAAACTGATAGCTTTTTAATGAACAGAAAGATGTAGGTGAATGTTATGAGGCTTTGTACTTGGGAACAGAAGGTACAGATAATGATTATAGTTAATATATTTTAGAATACCAATAGTAGAAACTGAAATGAGATTGTAAGGGTCATGCTTAAGAGGGGGTCGTCCTGATTTACAATTTTTCTCAGTTGGGAACCCCATTATTGATGAGTATTTATGTTATGATAAGATGAATGATGGTATCAGGAAGGCTAAAGATTGGATGACTAGGTGATAACTGTATTGGTAGATGTGTATTGGATATGATGTATGAAGGAAGTTCAGGTTATTTCATTCTGCTGTAAAGTTAGGACACTCTGAAACTGTTTAGAAAGAATACAGCATATTTTTATGTTTTTATTTTAGAATTCTCTACTTTCTATTTTCTTTTCCTTTTGCTATATCATTTAACTGTACTTCAAAAAGAATGGTAAAAAATTATTAATGGTTTCCAGAAACCTGGGGATGGGATAGGGGAGAAAGAATACTTCCCACGTATTCCCTGCACGTTGTAAAAGGCGACTAAAAGGGGAGGGAGCGAGGGCTGGAAATTGTCCCCTCCTGTTTCACTTTTCCAAAAGAAGGAACAGAGAAGGGTGCCAAGTGAAGATTTTTTCCTCTAAGGCTCAGACCTCTGTTCTTAATGTCTAAACAGGACTCCTAGTGTCTTGTAGGCAGACTTGTCTATTTCTGTGATGTTGGGTTTCCAAGAAGGATTGTATGTTCAAGTAATATCAAGTACCTTCATTGATATGGAATTACAGAACCATCAAAGAAGAGAGGAAGGTTTGAGAAATTTTCGACAGAGATGGATTGAAACTGGGTCTTGGAGGCATTAGATTTAGCCAGATTTTCTGTACCTTGCTGAGATATTGTGTCCAAGTCTGAGTTTATTGAGGAAGTTATGTCAAGACGAGATGCAGATCATGTGAGAGAAGAAGCAACAGAATTGAAGTATGTGGAGGAATGCAGTGTTAAGTCAACAGTGTATGAGTGCATTTGGTCATTTGTGGAAGAAAGGAAATCATTGCAATAAAGGACAAAAAATGTAGGAGACAAGACTGAACTTTTAAGGGGAAATGTTGATCCAACAATCACAGAGACAGATTGGCCTGAGAGGAAGCTGGATATAAGGGAGCAAAGTGAGGGAGGAAAGCCCAAAGAGGGGAGCTTAAGAGATGAGATGCTGATGACACACCCTGTCAAAAGCTTTGAATATGCCAAAGGCAACTACATAGGAGTCCCTAGAATCTCATGGATGATGATTGGACCCTAGTAAGGTAGGAAAGAAAATCACCAGTGGATCTTGCCTTATGGAAGCCATACTGATGATCTGAGAGAAGACTGTGAGATTCAAGATATCTGAAGATATGGGAGTTAAGGAGGAATTTTCAAAGATTTCCACTGTATCTCTCACTCCAGTACTCTTCCACTGTTTCTCTGTATTGTCTTTATATTATGTGGATTTGAAAATTGTATACCTTTACAGTACATTTGGCATCTTATTCAGCATCTTCCTCTTTGTTAACTTCTTCATTTGGAAAAATAGTTTTACTGAAATCTTGAACATTTTCAGAAGTGTGTATATTTCTGTTTTTTATTGTTTTTCATATGAATATGAGAATTATGTGCCTATGGGATAGAATTGGCATCTTATTCAACTTTTTTCTCTTTGTTAGCTGCTTCATTTAAAAAAGTAATTATGAAATTTTCACATTTGTGGGATGGGAATTTAATTTTAAGGCAATGCATTTTTCATAAATTTTTTTTATCAGATATGTAAACTTGCAGTCATTTGAATAGAAATTGAACTATAAAATGAGAAGCAAAATTGACATCTTCATTGTGAAGAATCCATTTGATGTAGTAAAAAAATGTTCTGTAATACTGATACCATCCTATATCAGAGTCTGATAGATTTGTTGTTTGTCTTATGTTTCAGATATCATCAACAGTTATTTGATATTTTTGTCAAATTTCCTACAAAGTCCTGAAAATTCTTCACTTAGTAGAGCTGTATTTTTCTGTAATACAAACAATAAGTTAGTGTATGTTTGATTTATCATATCTATTATTTTTCAGATGTCATTCAGTGCAGATGGATCTTTTAATGGTGAGTGATTGAAACCCCATAGTACATTACATATGATAACCTGCATTAAAACTTGGAGATGTAAATGAAAATGTTAGTTTTGCTGGACATTCATGTATCTCATTAAAGTTAGCTTCTTACACATATTCACTTTCATAACTATAGCATTCTGGACACTGCCCCATTTATGTGGGAAATAGTATACATGTATGAAAGAAAGAAAGCGGGAAACATAACGAATTATAATTATAAATCAGATAATGCCATGTGTCTGTGGGGTTCATGAAAAATTTGGATGTTGGACTACCCTATCTATCTATCTATCCATAGATCTCTCTGACACCTGTTTCCTTTAGGAACTCCCTTGAGTGGGTGGCCACATTAAAGTCTCGATAACTGCTGAATGCCCAGCCTTGGAAAATTAGTCTTTAAAAAGCTGTTGTCAGAGTGATGGTGTACTGCATAGCAACTCAGCCATTGATGAAATCAATATACCTCATTTGTCACATGTGTTATGGATGATGACTTTTGGTGACATAACCTCACATTATGTAATTTGTTAAAAAATATGTTTTCAGCCTCATAATAGTATAGAATGAGCAGTGAGAATAAGGTGTAATTTTTCTGCAAGAAGAAAATGAAAGTGAAAAAGATATATGAAATGAAGGAATGACTAGAAAGGCACATGCTTCAAAGTTTTAAGGTTTGTGATGTGGAGCACTAGAATGGTTTTGTGTGCAAAGCTAACACATGCGAAGACTTTGGTTTTATGTAAATCAGCTTAGAAGACTTTGGTTTTATGTAAATCAGCTTAGAATGCCAAGTGATGAAGCAATAGATGATCATATTAGTGCCACTTTCTAGCCTTTAGTGCCTCGCCCTCAACAGGCCACTAGCAGAGGGCATCTCATGCAGTTTTATCAGAGGCTCCAACCTAATCTTCCAACCAACTACATCTACCTGATTTGTCAAATTAATGTTCCAGCAACTACTTCTACATTATGCATTATGCTTCCATCTGTTTCTCCCTAATGCTTCTGTCTAATGTTCATACATACAACTTCTGTCTGTTGCTTTTACCATGCTCACTGCAGGAAAATATAGTTATATTTATTTATTTTTTTATTTATACTTGATCGCTGTTTCCCATGTTAGCGAGGTAGCACCAGGAAACAGACGAACACCAGGAAGCAGATGAAGAAAGACCCATCCACTCATATACACATATATAAACATACATGCATATGCTCTTATATGTACGTATACATGTACATATCAACATATACATATATACATACATATACATACATATACATATATACACACATACATACTCATACTTAATCATCTTCATCCTTTACCGGCGCCACCTCACCCCACAGGAAACAGCATTGCGACACATACATACACACACACTTCGCGTCAGCGAGGTAGCGCTAGGAAACAGATGAAAAAAGGCCACACTCGCTCTCACTCATTCTCTAGCTGTCATGTGTAATGCATTTAATCCACAGCTCTCTATCCACATCCAGGCCCCACAGATCTTTCCATGGTTTACCCTGGATGCTTCACTTGCCTTGGTTCGGTCCATTGACAGCACGTCAACCTCAATATACCACATCGTTCCAATTCCCTCTGTTCTGTGCCTGCCTTTCACCCTCCTGCATATTCAGGCCCCGATCACTTAAAATCTTTTTCACTCCATTCTTCCACCTCTAATTTGGTCTCCCACTTCTACTGCTTTCTTTATGTTTTGCCTGACAATCTTGAGGTGCTCAAACTGTTTTTTTCTTAGGTATTCGACGTCAAACCATTCATCGCATATCAGCTGGGCAGAGGAAGACGTCAAACTTATTTATGTCAGCAATCCCGCCTGAGATAAGTAAGTTCTTGGTTTTTATATTTATTTGAAATGGAAATATCTAACTTTCTTGATGAAGTTATTAATTAATATGGAACTTTTAGTGAATGAACTGCTAATATGATGCTCCATATGTTCATACTTAGAGAAGGGTGAGGATTTTTTACGTGAGCCTGAAAGTGTAACATGCAAAAACCTTGACTGTTGGTAAAATAAATTGTATATGATCCAAGGTAACTAGATATGTTGGAAACAATTAGTTTTAAGCTTATACTTCATCTTTCAAGTCTAGACCTTGATAAATACAAATCTCAGTGGATTGTGATGCTGTGTTTATCAGAAACTTTAAACCTGGTTCTCCCTTAACTTCTTTTAAGATAATATTGTGCTTCATGGGAAGTACAGGGGTAATTTACCACAGATTTTTACAGTTTATTTATAATATATAGATGGATGACAACTGTGGTTCATATGAAGTTCATATAAAGCTGAGAGGAAATGTGAATGAAAGAAATGTTATTAGGTTAGCTGGGTTAAGGGACAGGTTATTAGGACGTGAGTTTGAATGGAGGAAGTGAAGTGTTTTAAATACCTGGGAGTGGACATGCAGTGATTCTAACCATGGAAGCGGAAGTGAGCCATAGGGTGGGTGAGGTGGCGAAGGTTCTGAGAGGGCTGAAGAATGTGTGGAAAGAGAGAACATTATGTGGGAGGGCAAAAATGGGTATATTTGAAGGAACGGTAGTCCCAACAATATTATAAGGATGCAAGGTATGGGGTATAGATGAAGTTGTGTGGAGGAGGGTGGTTGTGTTGGAAATGCTTGAGGGTAATATAGGGTGTAAGGTGGTGTGATTGAGTAATAATGAAAGGTTTAGAGAGAGGTATGGTAATAAAAAGAGGATAGTTGAGAGTGCAGAAGAGATCATGTTGAAATGGAGTGGGCATATGGAGAGAATGAGTGAGGAAAGGTAGACAAAGAGGACATATGTGTCAGAAGTGGAGGGAATAAGGAGAATGAGGAGACCAAAATTGAGGTGGAGGACTGGAGTGAAAAGATTTTGAGCAATCGGGGCCTGAACATGCAGGAGGTTGAGAAGCATGCAGAGGATAGAATGAATTGAACAGAACTAGGGAATATGAATCATCTGGGGTATGCAGAGGATTGAGTGAATTGGAACGATGTGCTATACTGAGTCAACTTGCCATCAGTGGACTGAACCAGGGCATGTGAATCATCTGGGGTAAACCATGGAAAGATCTGTGGGGCTTGGTTGTGGATAGGGAGCTGTGGTTTCAGTGCAATACACATGACAACTAGAGAATGGATGTGAATAAATGTAGCCTTTCTTTGTCTGTTCGTAGTGCTGCCTAGCTTATGTGGGAAATGGTGATCAATATGAAAAGAAAAATAATGAGGAATACAACTCTGTCCTTAACTTATTGTGGGAGGATACTATTTGTATTTAAGGTGTTTTGGCACAGCTAAGACTACTCTGATTCTAAGGGTAAAAAATGACTGTGCTGCAGTGAGATGATAGAATGAAAGCCATGGAGATGGGTTCCTTAAAACTTGGATGTTGAATAATGAGAGGTATGTAATCAAAAATGAATTAGTGTGAAAGTGGAAATTCAAGGGTTCAGGCTTAAGGAGAGAATGGATGCAGGATGGATGGCCTACCTACCTTCCTTATTTTTTTCATTGTTACAGCGTATATTCCATAGTTTTGATCTCGAAAGAATGTGTATGAGTGAGATGGAAGGAAAAGTTTAGTATGTGATAAGGAGAGTTGTTAGCTTGTAGAAGTGTCCACACTTGTGGAAGGATAGGGATGTGTGGAGGAGAGTCTGCATATCCCCTACCCTTCTGGATTGTGGGTTATGGCATTTTACAGGTAGATAGATATCCTGCGTAGTAATTGCCTCTGTAAACATTTTTTATCTGTTTATCATGCATTTAGTAAAGCATATGTCTATGATCTAGATACATACATCTGTTTGTCAGTTGAGCTGCCCTTGATGTTTAGAAAGGGAAGTACTTTTTAGATTTTTAAAGTGAGCAGTGGATTTGAATTATCTTAAGCCAGGATGAATGAGAAAAGAGTACTTTTGGTTATGCAGTTTTATTGAATGATAGCATTGTGATATATTACGGAAGTGTGGAAACTGGTCAGAGAAAGAAACTAGATATACAGGTAGGCAAAATCAGGGATGAGTAATTAATGCATGAAAGAGTGATTTGAAATATGGAAGAGTATGTAAAAAAGAAAAAAGTGATGATTTTGAGCTATTATGAGCTTGATGGTACTTTGTTATAGGCAAGATTATGTAAGTATTGAAATGTTGCAGAGTAGTTGGATTCATAGTTGAGTTTGAGATGATGAAGTTGAGGTCTTTTGGATGGATTAATAATTAAGAGTTGACGTACTGAGATGGAGAAATGTATCATAGAAATATGTTGATATTAGGCAGATTTAGAAGTATAGGTTCAACAGTCAGTTGAGATGTCTTCAGTTATGGAAAGTTTTATTAGTTAATAAAAATTTCATATAGCAACCTTTCATTCTTCAGACAGCAGAATACAACAGATGGGAGTCCATCCTATAGAAGAAGTTCATAGTCGATCCACCCTTCAGAGTAATTTTTGCTGTGACGATGACAAACAGCAGGATTGTTCGCTACCCTCTGATCCTGAAGAATGTGTATTGCAGTTATGTAGTCAAGAGAATCCCTTGCCACTGACGGATTGCTTCACAGAGATGTAAGTTTGTGAATAACCCATTTGGAAGTGATGGCAAAAGTGTGTATGTGATCTAGTTTTTTTTTATTTAAACCCTTAAATTTGCTGTCCGGCACAAAGAATGTCTTTACAGGGTGTCGTTAATACTCTACCACTGCAAAAGTATGCGAGGGATTATGTCCTTTCTGTATCTTTGTTTGATTATCTGTTTGCATTGAACAGGGAGGGAGTTTTACATTTGTGGGGCCCAATCTCTTGGAACTTCCTTACTTTTATACACCATTTTGTACTTATGTAAGCAATCTGCATTTACTGTTTCCATATTCAGTATATTGCATTCATCTTTTATTTATATTGAAAATTTGAGAAAATGACTAAATATAACAAAATTAGGCAAAGAAATAGCCAGAATAATACAGTGTATGCCATCCATATTGTCTAAAGTGTATTAAGATAAGCTGGTAGAACAGTGCTACAAGCCTCTGCAAACACTGTGCTAGAGTTGCCCTCTGCTAGTGGCCTGTAAAGGGTGAGGAACTAAAGTCTAAGAAGTGGCACTGGAAGTCTGTAGTTATGGAGACTCTGTTGCCGGCCACCCCCTTGAGGGAGTTCCAGTTGGAACAGGCTTCAGAGATATAGATGCATACACAACATCATTACACTTTATGACCTTTGTTCCCACCATGTGGATGTGGCTGGCATCCTCAGTACTATGGGAGCCTCATAAAGATATAATGGACTCCTAGGTTTAGAAGTAAGTGTATGTATATATATGATATCCTCCCCTCCAGTTTTTACTTTTCCAAAAGAAGGAACAGAAGGGGGCCAAGTGAGGATTTTCCCTCTAAGACTCAGTCTTCTGTTCTTGACGCTACCTTGCTAACGCAGGAAGTGGCGAATATGCATGAAAAAAATATTTGAAAGTAAATAACAAGGTTATTAGGTGTAGCAGAGGAGAGAGAGGCAGGTTTTTCAAAGTGTGGTTTAAATGAAGAGAACTTGAAGAAAGTGAAGTGTTTTGGATAACTGGGAGTGGATGTGAAAGCAAGTGGCATCATGGGAGCTGGAGTCAGGAAGGGTGGGGAGCACAAAGATCCAGGATGCATTGATGAATGTGTGGAAAGAAGAGGTCACTGTCTATGAGGGGAAAGATAGGTAAATTTAATGTAAAGCAGCCTTTACAGTGTTGTATGGATGAGTGGTGTGGGTCCTAGATGAAAAAGTACAAAGGAGGTTGATTTTATTGAAATGGGGATCAGGCATCAGAGATATAGATAAATAGACAGGTAGTGTTTCGTCCTAGTTTGTGGTACATTGGTTGCAACATCTTTACCTTAGATTAATTTAGACATTTTTACATTGATTGCTAGTTTCTTTACCTTTTATATTCATTGTCTTCGATTTGAGATTTGTATATAAGTGTATGGATTCCTGTGGCTTGTATCCCCCTACAGCCGTCTGACATGCTGTAAGAAGATTGGTGAAGGGGTTTATGGAGAAGTGTTTATGACAAAACCCAATCCTAACAACTTGGAAGGAGCTACAGTTCTGAAGATTATGCCTATTGAAGGGAGTTTTCCTGTTAATGGAGAACCACAGAAAAAGTTTGAGGAAATTCTTTCAGAGATCATTATCTCAACGTGAGTATTACACTCGTTGAAAAAGAAGCATATAGGAATTTGCGATAACTTGCCTCTTTGCTTGGAAAGTTAATCTTGCTAGATTGCATTCTGTCACAAGGAGAATACCAGTTTGTTACATTATACTTGAGTGTAAAATTGATGTTTTTCTTTCTTTTGTCAACATAAGCAGTATAGCTGAATGTGTGAATTTCTTGTCCATTCTCAATGTATTTTTTTTATAATTGAATGTTTGAATTTTATTTTCTATTCTCATTGTATTTTTTTCTTTACCTAATTGCTTTTCTTGTCTCAGTTAGGTAACAACAGGAACAAACAAATAGCAGCCTCATTTGCACACATTCACTCTATTTCTCACCTCCAAAGTTAAACCAGAGCCAACTCTCCTCAGTTATGTCCCACACACCATTCCATGGTTTTCTCTTACCACTTCATATGCCTTTGTTTAGCACATGGACAGCACATTGCCTTCCCCATAAACCACATTGATCAAGCCCATTCAATATCATAAAGTTTGCTTGCCCTTCTGAGTGCTCAGGCACTAATACCTCAAAGCCTCCTTTGCTTCATCCAACTCCTTGACCTCACCTTCTCTTTCCTTCCTCCACTTCAAGTATATAGATCTTCTAAGTCATTCTTTCTTTGCTAATTCTCTCCATTTGTCCAAACCATTTCAGTGCACCATAATCATCTCTCCTTCAGACCATGCTCTCATCAACACCTTTCTCTTTAAAGTATCATTCTTTACATGGTCTACCTACTTCACCTTACACATTGTCCTTGCAGTTTCCATTTTCAAGTTGTCATGTGTAATGCACTGAAACCACAGTCCATATGCACAACTAGGCCCCACAGAACTTCTATGGTTTTCTTTTGCTGCTCACATGTTTGGGTCAGTGCATTGGCAGCACATTACCCCGAGTATAAAACTTTGCTCCAATTCCTTCTATCCCATGCATACCTTTCACCCTCCTGCATGTTCATTCTGTAGGCACTCAAACTTTTATTCACTATTTTTTTTTTTTTTTCTTCCCAATTTAGTCCCCTTCTTCACTTTGTCCCCTCCACTTCTGACATGGATAACCTCTGTCAACTTTCCCTCACTCATATTCTCCATATAACCAAGCCATTTCTGCACACCCTCTACAGCTCTCTCAGTAGTACTCTTCTTATTACCACACCTCGTTGTTACCCGTCATTACTTATTCGATCATCCCTCTTCACACATCATATTGTCGTCAGACATTTCATTTCCAAAATGTTTACCCTCCGTACATTCTCATCTATAGCTTGTTTCTCACATCCTTGTAACATCATTGGGACTACTATACCTTCAAACAGATCCATTTTTGTGCTCCTAGATAGTGACCTCTCTTTCCAATTATTCCTCATTGCTCCCAGAACTTTCACCTCTTCACCCACCCAATGACTCATCCTGCTTCCATGGTTCCATTCACTGCCATGTCCACTCTAGGGTATGTAAAATACTGCCACTTCCTCCAAGTATTCTCCATTCAAAGATACACCCCATCTGACCTGTCTCTTTCCACTGGTAAACTAATAACTCGCTTATTATTTATAATGATAATATTATTTATACATGTATAAGTTAGTTTAAGTGTAAGTTTGAATGGAGAGACCATGGAGGAAGTGGTGTGCTTTTGAGGACAAAGTTAGATATATTTCATGGTAAAGTAGTTCCAGTGGTGCTATATTAATGAGTCATGGGAGCTAATTGCAAAAAGAGTGGAAAGGGTGGATATATTGGAAAAACTTGAGGTTAATGTTATCATATTATCCTCAAGGTAGGGTTGATTGTGTAAGGAGTGACAATATAAGAGAAATAGAGATATGGAAGTAAGCTAAGTGTTTATTGAGAGAGTGGAAGAAGATATGCTGAAATGGTTTGGAAATATTTAGAGGATGAGTGGAGAGATGATGACTGAGAGGATATATATTTGTCAGAAGTGAAGGTAGCAAGAAAGATCGAGAAGGACAGGAAGGATGGAGTGAATGAACCTTTGAATCACTGGGGCCTGAACATGTTGGGTGAGAGGCGTGCATTGAATAGAACAAATTAGAGCAATATGATATATAGGGGGCGATGTGCTGTCAGTGGGCTAAACAGGGCATGTGAAGTGGTCAGGGGAAACATTGGAAAGGTCTATGGGGCTTGGCTATGGATAGGAGGTCCTGGTTTCAATGTAATATATATATATGATAGCTAGAGAGTGGTTGTAAACAAATGATGCCATTCCCTGCTTTTTCTTGGTCTTACCTTGCTTTGTGGGAAGTGGGAAACAAGTAGGAAAAAGGAAAACATATATGAAGTATTACTGGATTCTGTCTGCAAGTAGTTATACTGTTCATGAGAAGTTGCTTTGGCAAGGCAGCACCATTATTGATGGATGGAAAGGAGCAGTCTCCTTAGGGTTATCTTTTCTCGAAAGACTCCAACATTTTAATACTCCTGCATGGAGTGTATCCTTGAAGCTGCAGGAGCCCCATAAAAAGGGTCAAGAAATGTGATGATGTGCATTTGTCTGTGTGCGATGAATGCGGGACAATTAAGCATTAAGTTTGGTTTTTCCACTGAGGAAGTTGCATCATGGGGAATGTATTTTCATATTGGAGTATATCTGGTGGAATGAGGTTAAGACTGTGTCGGGGAGGTATTCTTTTAGTGCTTATCGAGTCATTATGCTGTATATATTTTCTGTTAGCGTAGTTTGTTGAGGGAGAGGGGATCTATACATATAGGTTATTGAAATGGGAAGCAACGGTTGGGGGAGTGGGTTTTAGATATATACACACGTGCACACACAAGTAATGGCTTTGAATTTCTTCAGGGAACTGAGCAATCTACGGAAACCACATGGAAAAGAAAACTGGACAGAGAACTTTGTTCATGTGTTGAAAAGCTGGTGTGTGCAGGGCAGGTATCATGATGACCTGCTCCATCTGTGGGATGTATTTCATGAAGAGAAAGGTGAGCATATTGTATGTTTTTTAAGACTTCATAATTTTCTGTTTGTAAAGTGTTAGACATAATTGTTTTATGTATATTTAGCAGATTTTTTTGTCATTTTTCCATAAAAGTTACTGTTGATGTAGATGTTTACATTGAGCATTGAATATTATTATCATATATGTATTTATTATACTTGATTGCTTTTCCTGCGTCAGCGAGGTATTGCCAGGAAGCAGACGAAGAAAGACCCATCCCCCACAAACACACATATATACATACATGCACATATATGCCCAGTACATATATATACATACTAACATATACATATATACATACATACACATACACATGCATATATGCATGTACATATTCACACTTGCTCGCCCCATCCACTCCTGATGCCACCCCGCCCCACGGGAAATAGCATCGCCACCCCCCGCGCCGGCGAGGTAGCGCCAGG
>JAYMFT010026883.1:0-16172 GCA_038088735.1 Panulirus argus
ACACATATATATATATATATATATATATATATATATATATATATATCATGTCTCCATGGTACAGCTATCAACAGAAGTGTCCCTTATATGTGTCAGTGTAGGACACTGTCCACATAGCCCACTCTGTCCCAGAAAATGTGTAAAACACTTGCCAAAGGAGTTAATTTACCACCCGGCGGACAAACTTAATTAGTAATATCACGTGAAACGCGGCCTCTCAGTTTCCCCATGAGGCTGTTTCGGTCAAGTTTCTTCCCCGTTTCAAAAAGTTTCTCGACTGTGATGATGAAGAGAAGATGGAGGTGTGCAGGCGCGTCTCTCTCTGGGGATTTGCTGCTCATCAAAGGTAATTTTAATTATCCAAGCTAAAAAGGAACCAGTTTTTTTGAAGTACACTCCCGCTCGAGGGTCGTGCTCTCGTGCTGGAAGGTCGTATCGTCGTGCTCAAGGGTCGTAACTTCGTGCTCAAAGGTCGTAACTTCGTGCTCAAGGGTCGTAACTTCGTGCTCAAAGGTCGTAACTTTGTGCTCAAGGGTCGTAACTTCGTGCTCAAGGGTCTTACCGTCGTGCTCAAGGGTCGTAACTTCGTGCTCAAGGGTCGTACCGTCGTGCTTAAGGGTCGTAACTTCGTGCTCAAGGGTCGTACCGTCGTGCTCAAGGGTCGTAACTTCGTGCTCAAAGGTCGTACCGTCGTGCTCAGGGGTCGTAACTTCGTGCTCAAGGGTCGTACCGTCGTGCTCAAGGGTCGTAACTTCGCGCTCAAGGGTCGTACCGTCGTGCTCAAGGGTCGTAACTTCGTGCTCAAAGGCTTAAACTTAATATCGTATAGAAATACTCCATTGTGACCTTACAATATGGCGTTACGACCATAGTGACTCCGTCACACTCGGGTACCGTCACAGCATGGTACTTCTTAGTACACTGTAGTACCTCTACACCACGGTACCATCGCGTGGTGGTACCACTCCGCCATGGTACCAATACAGTAACGTACCACTGCACTGTAGGACCACTACATCATGTCACTCCGTTCGTCTTATTCCCCGCCACATCATGGAACCCACTACAGTGGTCTAAAACCCCCACATCATGACACCCACTCCAGATCAACGCACACATATTCATCCAAAAGGAACAAATATAAGAAAAAGGAAACCCGATGAACTCGTGAATGTTTTGCACGCGCCAGCCACACGCGAGTGAGGAATGGCGATTTTGCATGTGTGATATGTAAGGCCCATGTTGTACCATGGGGGGAGCATATGTTGTACCACAGGGGACGCATATGTTTTACCACGAGCAAGCATATGTTGTACCACAGGGGGAGCATATGTTGTATCTCGGAGGAAGAATATGTTGTACCACCGGGGGAGCATATGTTGTACCACACGGGGATCATATGTTGTACCATGGGGCATATATGTTGTACCACGAGGGCGCATATGTTGTACCACCGAGGGCAAATGTTTTACCACAGGGGGCGCATATGTTGTACCACGAGTAACATATGTTGTACCACGAAGGGAGCATATGTTGTACCAGGGGGCGCATATGTTGTACCACAGGAGGAATATATGTTGTACCACAAGAGGAGTATATTTTGTACCACGGGGGGCGAATATGTTGTACCACGGGGGGCGAATATGTTGTACCACGGGGGCACATATGTTGTACCACGGGGGCGCATATGTTTTATCACGAGGGGGCTTATATGCTGTACCACATGAGGCGCATATGTTGTACCACGGGGGTGCAAATGTTGTAGCACAGGGGGAGTATATGTTGTACCACGAAGGTGAATATGTTGTACCACAGGGAGGAGCATATGTTGTACCACAGAGGAGCATGTGTTGCACCGCGGGGCTTATATATTGTAACCACGAGGGTGCATATGTTGTACCACAGGGGGCGAATATGTTATACCACGGGGGCGCATATGTTTTACCACGAGGGCGCATATGTTGTACCACAGGGGGCGCATATGTTTTACCACGGGGGCGCATATGTTGTACCACAGGGGGCGCATATGTTGTACCACAGGGGGAGCATATGTTGTACCACAGGGGGCGCATATGTTGTAGCACGGGCGGCGCATATGTTGTACCAAGGGGGGCCGCATATGTTGTACCACGAGGGCCGCATAAGTTATACCACGGGGAGCATATGTTGTATCAAGGGGGCGCATGTATTGCATGTAGATGTGCATGCAATATCTGTGTATCTATATTGCCTGGGTTGCAAACCTAGGCCATCAACGCCACCGTTGTAAACCATCCAGACAAATTAGTCTTAAAACACCTTCTTTAGGAAGTCTACTGAAGGAGGTCTTTGTCACGGGTGTAGGGAGAGGAATTAGACAGCCTACAGAGGAAAGTGTCCATGCCACAGATGCACTCCTGGCCTGGAGACAAGGTAATGACCAGTGGCTGTATTGCTGTAATACCTGGTGACCAGCCAGTCTCCAGGTATACTGGAGTTGTGGTGTTTTGTACTAATAGTCTTTTCGTAAAGTCCGAAAAGAAACAAGCAAGGCGTACATAGGACCAAGTGGCATCTCTCCTCGTGTTTTGGAGACGCCTGCTTCTGAATTTGCACCCGGGCTAATCCCTTTTACCCGCTCTTGCTTAAATATCAAAACGTGTCCTGCATTGTCAAGAAAATGTATTAGTACAACCTATCCCTGAGAAGGGTGACCATTGTACCCCTTCCAAATAGCGTCCCATGACATCTTTTATTTCGATTCTTTCCTCAACTCCTTGTTCCTTATGCACCTTGTCCTTGACTCTTTCCTCGTTTCCAATTTCTTATGCATTTTGGCCCCATGGTCTACTTTCTCGCGAAGACTACGTAACAGTAAACAAGCTACTGCGTTACATTATCACTACGTCGCCCGTTAACAAATCAAAGGTAGGCCGTTGAGATGTCTGTTTCCCCACACTCCTAAACTTACAGTTTACCTTCTCGCATATTTCCTTAACAGCCACGACCATCCTATCTTTAATGGTCGTGTTCTCCACATCCTTCAGAACTCGTAGAATATTTTCCCTATTCTTTGTTTACTCTTCCATGTTTCTAGTGCTTCTTTACATTTCACTTAATGCCTGGCTTGGATGGCACCTTTCCTCTATGGGAGCCTGGGATAGGAAATATGATGGTATAGAAATTATGTATTCTCTTATATGCCAGGGATGTTGAAGGTATACATAGCGTACAATACAGAGCACAAAGTATACATAATACATAGTGTATGATTTGCCAGAGACATGGAATACATACACAAACCCACTACAGAATACAATACAAATATTACAGATAACATAATACGTGGCATATAATGCAAACCTCATAACAAATTAAATATATTTTGGCATACGTCAGAAATAAAGAAGAAATGCACAGTATGAAACACAGACAACACAATATACATAATACACAGTGAATAATACAGTATACATAATGAGTGGAGGATACACAATGCATAGCGTAGACTGTAATGCAGTGGAGTTAGAGGATTCAGAAGAGATGTGTTGCATAACTTCCGCCTGTTTGAGGACGGAGGGAAAAGTTACCTTTGGTGAGGCTGCATCTCCGTCAGCAGACGAAACAGAGTATAATCTCGTCAAAGAACTTCTTACTTCAAAGGAGTCCATTCTGTCCCTGCTTCTGAGTGTAGCGCAGCCTTAGAGCTGCAGGAGCCCCAGGTTTAAAAGGGGTCTTACGGGTGACACCAGGAGCCTTTCTGAAAAGGTTCCTGTATTAACACAAGGACCCTTTCTGAAAACGATCCAAGGGTAACACCAGAACCATTTCTGAGAGGGGTCCTCGGGTACCACCAGCATCCGTTCTGAGAGGGGCCAACACCCTCTCTTATAGGGATCCTGGCGGTAAGACCAGCACCTTTTCTGAAAGGGGTCTTGGAGTGATATCAGTAATGATCAGTACAGAAGAGGAGGAGGAAGGAAGAAGGAACATTGAGATAGGGGAAAGACTCACCCATTCTGCAGATTAGCGGACCACTTGGTATGGGAACAGCAGGAGTCGGCCTTCTTCGCTCGCTGGTTGCCCCGCCTCAGGTTCTGCAGCTTCTGTGGGTAGTCTGTGAAGTGGATGCAACACTCGCCCCGGAACCTCATCTTAACGCCTGCAGGACACAACCACAGCTTGCTTTATGGTCACTCACTGACGAGGAAGTGTGTATATAGGGAAGCTGTGCTGGCATGTGCAAGAGAAGTGAGTGGCACGAGGAAGGTGGGAAATGGGCAGGAGAGAAAGGGTAGTGAGTGGTGGGATGACGAAGTAAAGTTGCTTGTGAAAGAGAAAAGAGAGGTATGGGCGGTACTTACAGGGAAGGAGTGCAAATAATTGAGAAATGTAGAAGAAAAAGCGGCAGGAGGTCAAGAGGAAGGTACAGGGGTTGAAAAAGAGGGCAAATGAGGGTTGGGGCGAGAGAGTGTCAGTAAACTTTAGGGAGAATATGATATTTTGGAAAAAAGGTTAATAGTGCAAGTAGAGCAAGAGAACAAATAGGAACATTGGCGAAGGAGGCAAATAGGAAAGTGATGACAGTTAATGATGATGTGAGGAGGAGATGGAGTGAGTATTTTGAAGGATTGTTGAATGTGTTTGATTGTAGGGTGGCAGATCTTGGGTGTTTGTTTCGGGAAGGGATGCGAAATGAGTCATAGAAAGTGCTCTGGTGAAGAAGGAAGAGGTGGTGAAATCCTTACGTAAGATATATAATATTGCAAGGTGGCTGGAGTGGATGGTATTGCAGTTGAATTTCTTAAAAAAGGGGATGATTGTTGTTGATTGGTTCGTTAGGGTTTTCAGTGTATGTATGGATTATGGTGAGGTGCCTGAGGATTGGCGAAATGCTTGTATACTGCCATCGTATTAAGGCAAGGAGGACAAAGGTAAATGTCCAGATGTGGTAGAGAATGTGTGGATCAGGTGTTTCTTTGAAGAATGTGGGTGAGAAGTACTTTGAGGAAAAGGATTGTATGTGGTGTTCATGGATCTGGAGAAAGCATGTGATAGGGGTGAGAGAAATGCCTTGCCGATGGTCTTACAAATATATAATGTGAAAGGAAACGTACTAGAAACAACGATTTCTTTTTACGATGAGTGTAAGGCACGTGTACGAGTTGAAAAAAAGGAGAGTGAATGGTTCAATGTGAAGGTTGGTCTGCAGCAAGGGTGTGTGATGGTACCACGACTGTTTGAATTGCTTATGGATGGAGTGGTGAGGGAGGTAAATCTGAGTCTTGAAGAGAGGGTCAAGTATGCTGTCTGTAGGGGATGAAGAGGCCTGGGAAGTAAGTCAGTTGTTGTTTGCTGATGACACAGCACTGGTGATAGATTCATGAGAAACTGCAGAAGTTGGTAACTGAGTTTGGGAGAGTGTTTGAAAGGAAGAAGTTGTGAGTAGAGATGAATATAATCAAGGTTATTAGATGTAGCAGGACATAGGGACAGAGAGAAAATGTGGAAGAGTTGAAGTGTTTTAGATACATTGCAGTGGACATGACAGCGAATAGAATCGTGGAAGCGGAAGTAAGTCATAGGGTGGATGAGGAGGCGAAGGTTTTAGGAGGATTAAGGAATGTGCGGAAAGAGAAATCTTTATCTGAAAGGGCAAAATTAGGTATGTTTAAAGGTATAGCAGTCCCAACGATATTGTATGGATGCGAGGCATGGGCTGTAGATGAGGATGTGCTGAGGAGGGTGGAAGTATTGGGTATGAAGTGTTTGAGAACAGTGTGTGGTATGAGATGCTGTGATCGAGTAAGTAATAAGATGGTAAGGGAGATGTGTGGTAATAAAAAAAGAATGTGGTTGAGAGAGCAGAAGAGAGCGTGCTGAAATACTGTGGAAATATGGAAAGAATGAGTGAGGAAAGGTTGACAGAAAGGTTATATGTGTCAGATGTGAAGCGAAAAAGGAGAAGGGTAGATGGAAGGATGGAGTGCAAAATATTTTGTGTGATCTGGGGCCTGAACATGCAGGAGGGTGAATGGCATGCATAGGATAGAATGAATTGGAACGATTTGGTATACAGTGGGCGACGTGCTGAACCAGGGCATGTAATGCGGCCGTGGGAACCATGGAAAGGTGTATGGGGTCTGGTTGTGGACAGGGAGCTGTAATTTCGGTGCATTGCACATGACAGCTAGAGAATGGATGTGAGCGGATCCGTCTTTCCTCGTCTCTTGCTGTAGACTTTAACCTCATGTGCAAAGGCATTGATTCTGGTTAACATGGTGTTGGTGTCATATTGACATCACAAAGAGCTGAACTACAGACCTGCAGAAGTGAACGAATAATGAACATATCAGTGGATCTAGAAATCTGTAAAACTCGGCCTTATACAAGCACATAAGGTAGACCAACTGCAGAAAAAGAAGAGGTCTGCAATACTCAACAAGGGATTTACGAACCCGCAAGACGTAGGGAAAATATATTTAGAAATTGGACTGGCCGACCATTTGGGACGAGAGAGGTTAGGCACAGATGTTGTAAGTGGAGTATTCAGTGTTGGATGCAACAGGTGCTGCGTGCTGCGGGTGACAGAGTTATCGATTCCCATGTTTTCAATTCCCTATCAATAATGATTAGATTCTGTAAGCATCAAGAATGTCACAAGCGGTACTGGTACAGATGAAACCAAAGAAGAGGAAGGTACGCTACTACGTCATCGATTGATTGATTTATGACGGATAATCAAGCCGTATTTAGAGATGATAAATCTGTATCATCTGTGTCTTGTAACTCAGATCAGTTAGTAAAGCCACAAATAAAGTGAAGCGGAAACAAAGGATGTTTTCTAGAAAATTTGAAAACGTGAAGAATGTACACAAAGGCTTAATGCCAAAATAAGTGGTAAAGTACATGGAGTAATGGATACAGAAGAGCAAGACTTTGAGGACGAATGAAATCATTGAAAGGAAAATGTATACAATAGAGCTAAAAATGAAGTTAGAATTAAACACGGGACTAAAAAGAAAGTTACAGCGTGGTGGAATGAAGACGTAGAAGTGATAAAAGTGAAAATGGGAGCATATAGAAAATGGATGAAGACCAGAGGAGTACAAGATAGCTTAAGCTCTGTACGAGCTGGAACACAGGCTGGAGCGATTATGAGGAGAGCTTAAGAAGTCTGGGAAGGTCAGTATAGGACAAGATCTACAAAGTGATTTGGCTGGAGCTAAGAAACTGATTTGCAACATGGTAAAGAAATACTGAATAGGAACAAGGGGTACAGTATATGCCATTTACTGTAAGTAGAAAAATTAGAACGAAGAACCATTCTTTCCACCCTCTCGATAGAAAGAATATTATGAAGATCTGTTGAATGTGAGGGAAAATGAAGATAATGGTGAACTGGTGTAAGTAAATGAGGAATTAAAATTCAGTTCAAATTTCATTACACTTCCTCATGAGGTGGAAAGAACTTTTAAGAAAATGGACAACGGAAAGGCTGCTGGGGACGAATGAATACCGATAGAGATAACCAAAGCAGCTGGACCAGATGCAGTAAGATGGCTCAAACATATATTCAGCACCGCATGGGGACAGCAGAAGACACCATCACACTGGCAGACAGTCAGTGTTTCCTCAATCCTTATGGAAGGAGAAAAATGACCGCGGAAATCACAGAGGAGTTCCTCTGTTACCTCCTGAAGGAATGGCGTAAAGACCGACCAGTTAAGAACACAGAGTCGAGGATAACCTAGGAACTTACCATCAAGGTTTACAGTAAACCCAACAGAGGAACAAGTGAGTTAGTTCTGACCTTAAGATCATATTGGACATAACGCTGGCAATAGAACAAGAGGTGTTTGGCTGCCATAGATATAGGGTAAATTTTCCACGGAATCCAAAGAAGGAAAAAGTGGGAGACGTTTAGACCATCATTATGGGAGAGATGTGAAATGGGATAGAGTAATATAATGTATGTGATGCCGCTGGGAATGGGTCAGCCAAGAAGAGGGAGATTAAGAGTGAGCGGTTCGAGGTAGAATCCGTAGCCATTGAGAAGCACCGTCCCCTCTTTTATTGATCATAGGTTGATAGATATGTATGAGACATACGCTTAAGATAAAGAAAAGACATTAGCATACGCTGATGACGTAGATGAATTAAATAGATGGGAGATAAACTTGCAGGATGAACAAAAACGGTATGAGAATCAGTGAAGCAAAATGGAAGTGGAAACAAACTTGCAGGATGAACAAAAACGGTATGAGAATCAGGGAAGCAAAATGGAAGTGGAAACAGAGACGAGTGTAGCGTCTCTGCAGAAGACCACCACCTACAGGAACTAGGTCCTTTGAGGTATTCGGGAGTAATATGTACTGGTAAAAACCTACATCAAATGAAAATGAACGAAAGAGTGATTAAACTTCAGCAAAAGATAGAAATGTACCATTGAAATACAACACGGCAATAAATACCACCATTCTAAGACATCTCATTATATTGGGCCAGCAGAAGCGTGGTCACTGACTAGCAAAACAAACTCACAGATCCAGGCTGGTAATATGAGAGCACTGAGGGCAACCAGAGAAGCTATGAGAATAGATGAGATGAGAAACAGCAAGATAAGAGAGGATTTAGGTGTTATATTTGCATAAGAAATGACTTAAAAGAACGACCCAAGTTGATGTACGCATGAATGTACAGAAACTGGAAGGTAAGGGACGTGCCAAGACGTATTTGAACTGGACCCCTGAAGGAAAGCGTCCAGCTGGACGTCCAAGAGTGCGATGGACTAAAGCCATCAAGAGCTCTCTTGAGAAAGAAAACGGACGACACTGAAGGAAGTCAAAGAAAACAGTGTGGAAGATTGACTGGTAGGCCGATGACTGACAGATATTGCGCCCCATTTGCAGTCTAGTGAGAAAAGTTATATATATATATATATATATATATATATATATATATATATATATATATCCCCAAGGCATAAAGTCATCCCAGCGTAGACAAACACGGACAAATCGGCACGTATCGGAAGTGCTAAATATTGGAAATAAGCCCAGACCAATGACGTCAGGGGTGGCGAGTGCGTCATTAGCGAGTCCGTCGATACTGGGGCAAAAATAAGTGTTATGGACGCTGCACCGCACCTGACCCGCTAGTCTGTTATTTTTCCGCGTTTTCCACGTTCGTGTACTCAAGGCGCGGACGCTCGTCGTCACAAGAAGCCAGGCCTTGAGAGAGACACGGAAAGGGCAGAATTGATGTAAGGGCGAGGAGAAAGTCTCAGAGGTTTGGAGGATACGGAAGATCTGGACTTAAAAGGCGTCAGTTTGTACAGTAGGTGTTAGGAGAGACATGACGGGGTAAAGGGTTCCAAAGCTGAGCGGCGTAGGGAAGGAAACAGACACCGTAACGACTCAGCCTTGATTCGCCGACGGCCACACAGTAATCATGTGACGCGGTAACTTGCTGGGTATTACGCAGTCTGGCCAAAAGTAGGGGCACATTAGCTGACAGCTCCTGGGAACATGAACCAAAGTAATACCTTTAGAATAAGGAAAGAGAACCAACGCTGCGGCGTAGGATTAGTGAATCAAGTCTGGGGTCGGACTGGGGTACTTGATTCGTCGAATTGCTTTAGACTCGACTGTGTCAGGTAGGGATGGAGAGCTAGAACTTCCTGACTTATGTTGTAATGGGAGCAACTTTTCAGAAGAGAAGAACATACGGCACTTGAAGAGGACGCGAAAAGATGACCAAAGAGAAGTTGTTGTGTCGTTAGGAGAAACAACTGTAGTGTCCTCGGAAGGGAGGGTTACTTTAGTGTGGTAGGAAAATGTGCGGTGCGCCAAGAGGGCATCCTGAAGGGTTAGTGTCGAGGGAAATGGATTCTGTGCCCGGAGGAGTACAATGAACTCGGCGCTAAAGCGTGGCCTGTCACCATCCTATGGCTCGTCACCTTCCAGTGACCTGTTCACCTTCCCATCTTGTCACTTTCCCATGACTTGTCACCTTCCCATGGCCTGTCACCATCCCATGGAGTCACTTTCCCCGCACGCCTCGAAGATTAGGTGGCCAGATGGATCTACCTTGTGCCAGGTCAGGGATCGCTTATGCAGTAACAGTCTGTTGTGTAATCACAGACAGGGTCAGGTTTGACTGTTGCGCCAAGTGTAAACAAGACGGCATTTTGCTGTTGGCCAAGTGGTTCCCCCGCGGCCCTGGATTCGATCTTTGGTTCTCCTGATTTCCAACTCGGTATGATGACCATTACACCAAGGAAGCACTTTTTTTCTCGTGTTTCTGAAATTCCTAAAGTGTTTGTTGATATAATCTCTGTGACTGATTAATCACCTGATTAATCATCCTGATGTTACTCAATTTTTTACGTATCTGAATACGGCTGGATGATGATTTCATCACACGTAGCCTAGGACTGTTAATAACTATGCTCTCACAACACGTCAGATTTTGCCATCAACAGCTTTGGTCATTATCGCTGTCGTTATCAATGTATTACCTGACCTTCGCTAAAAGCCCCTGTACGCACCCCTTTTGTCGTAGTTACGACATCGGCCGATTAAATATTGAAGGAACCAGAAGCCCGCCTCCCGTGCGCGGGTCGGGGCGTGGACGACGTCGCATAGTTACGTCTATTATTAACGGGAGCGCGTCACGGAAAGACGCCCTTGAGAGAAGAGCTCAGCAAACACGAGAGAGAGAGAGAGAGAGAGTTTACGTGACTTTACATGAGAAAGATAGACAACAGGAGGCCTGATTGGCCCACGGCTGGGTTGTCTGTTAAGGAAAAGAAAAAAGAAAGTTTAACTTGACAAGAAAATGTAATTCCGCTCAGCAATATTTTTTTTTAAGCTATCACAGACTCCCCGCTGCTGCACATTAGCCTTCCACCGTCCCGGTAGAAGAGAGAGAGAGAGAAAGAGAGAGAGAACGTAGCTACTTGCGAGTACTTACGACGCGATTTTGTTGAAGGGCAGGGCAAGCGCGTAGCGCTCATCGCTGATCACAGGAAAAGTGAAGATTCTGAAGAGTGAGTCACGTGTTGTCAAGTGTTATGCATGGGAAGGAAAGATTATGTGGCTGTGGCCTGAACGTCGGCAGCTCACATGTGGGTGGGGCAGGGGAGAAAGGACAGTTACCCGGGCCAGAGGAGTGACTCTTGACAGCCACTGAAACGTTAGCCGCTTCATAGCTGTCCCTAACCCTTCCGATACTCAGGCGGGTAGTACCAACAACGAGATTTCGCTGGGGAGGAAGGTCCAGCGCGTGGCGCTCACCGCATGTCTCGCTGGCTGGATAATGCCGATTCTTCCCTGCTCGATGTTCCTTTGGTACAGTGATCCATTCTAGGCTCATCTGGGACTGCCTTTGACCATGAGTCTAATCTGCTTTTAAATGGATTTGTATTCCCTCAGACATGTCTATTTTAAGTCTCTTGGATCTGCCCTGAATAACCATATAAGTTCCTTACCTGGCTACTTGTATATATTCATCTGATAATCATGTTTAGCGTGTAACCAGGAATTACTCCCGATTGGATAGTTGTGCATCATCATGTTGAGAATGTTTCACACTGAAGGCTTTGCAGTTCATGTTTTCTATATACCGCCGGGCATGTATCCCCCTGTAATGGTCTCCTCTTCTCTCAACCTCTTGTGTTCCTTCATGCGCTCCAGTCTATCATTTCTGCTCGTGCAGCGTTTCTCTAACATTTCCGGTTCGTGTACTTCTGTCTGTTTAGCTGGTGACAGTATAATTCAGTAATTTTCTCGCCTGTTCTGATATATACATTGAAGGAATTCACCTTCAGCTTTTTGTCTCTTGTTGGGAAAGTTCTCATTATCATACCACTCATTTTTGGGCCTGAAAGCACTCTCTTAGCGGTAAGTTATTTACTTTTAAGTTTTACAGTCATAGAAACTCCCAAACCTTTGATATTTCCTGTCGGACCCATGTCGAAAGGCGATGATACGCTGTTAATTGCTCCAAAACTGTTTTGTTTATTTTCTCCTCATTCCATTCCATTAGGTTCTACTACAACCATTTGTATATATTATCCCGGTCTCTTTTGTTGTTCCTTTAGGTCTTCTTCATTACCCACAGCTTAACTTGCTCTTGTGTCATCTGCAAAAGATCCTTGTCCTTATATCTGTTGTCCAAGTTACAAAGAGCGTTACGGCTAATACTGTCCCTTGTGGTACACGAGAAAGATCACCTTCATCGGATACGGACGTCTCGGCAGTCGTAAAGGGATTGAGACTCACTGATGTATTGGGCTCACAGGTGGCGATTGAATTCTAATATCGAGAAGTTTTATGTATCGGTTGCAAAAACCAGAAGGAACGCCACAGTGACTTAAATCCAAGTTTAGCAGTGCACAGAAGCAGTAAAGTGGGCGAACAGAATTCTTACATTTATTGGGTTTGCATTTCGAATATAATTCTACTGAAATCATCTTCATTCTTAACATTTTATTGGTGCGGATCCCCATCTTGAATACTGTATTCAGTTTGGGTCACCTTATTTGGAAAAATGAGAGAGATGTTGACAGAAAGGAGAAAGAGTTCAGGGTAGGGCTACGGAAATGATCCCCGGACTTGGAAACGAATCCTATGAGAACCGACTAAACGTCTTCAACGCAGTTGGCTTAGACAAGAGAGGGATCAAGAGGTGATCAAACACATATACCCAAAAATGATCAAATGCTCAGATAATCTTCGTCAAAGGAGTTGATTAAGGATTGATTCGTATGGGTATACTCGAACGAGTCCAAGTACTTTTTCTTGAACGGGATCGATCGATCACATACGCAATGACTCACCACACAGAGGAGGGTCGACAGCAATTACTGGTGACACGTTTCAGAACAGACTTGATAAATGCTTCGATGCAAGTCAACGACCAACAGTATTTGCGCCTCCTTAGATACGTGTAGATGGACTTTTCATCTATTTGAAACGCCTTTCTACTCGAACTACACTAATCTGTGAGTTCCTGATATCTTCCGTTGACACAGTCAGGCCTCGAATGGTCCCAGTAGTCAGTTGCTTTCTGAATTCCTGTATATTTACCGCTTCCCTGAATTGAGTGTTGGTCAAAAATTCTTTCATTCACGCTCCCAGGTCTCCTTTGATGTCATGGTACGCCACTTCTATTAGCACTACGTTATTTGCTTCGTCAAAAACGCTTTCGCTCAAACCCAGAAAACGAAAAAAAACATTGGTCGAGGTTTCTTTCCTTGCGTTCAAGTTTCGTGGATGCCATTATTGTGCGTTAGTAATTGGACTTTTTTTTTTTAACCTAGTATAGATCCTTTCTGTCCCTCATCTATTATCACTTATTAAACTGCTTCTGACACACACACACGCACACGCACACACACACACACACACACACACACACACACACACACACTCATACAGAGAGAGAGAGAGAGTATTTATGCACTTCTCTACTTACCAGTACTTATGCCGTGATTTGGGCAAAAGGCAGGGCTAGCGCGTAGTGCCCAACGCAGGAAAAGCAGTTACGAAGAATGGAGAGAATGTGTGGTTTGTGGACTGAGACTCGGGAGCCCGCGTGTTAGTAAGGCAAAGAGAAAAGACAGCTGTGTGGGCCAAAGGAGCGACACTTGACAGCCGCTGAAGTGCTGGCTCACTGCGCAACGGTCACTGACCCTCCCGACACCCAGGTTGGTGTAGTACCCTGGTCGGTGGCTGCCTACCACCTGCTTGCCATGAGAGAGAGAGAGAGAGAGAGAGAGAGAGAGAGAGAGAGAGAGAGAGAGAGAGAATCAGCTGAGGACCCTTAGCCTGTCTTTTACATGGCAGTACGTGGGAAGGGCAGATAACAGGAGACCCGATGCCCCCCAGCCCATCTCTCCCTCCGACTCAACAGGTGGCCGGAAAAGATGAAAATACTCAGAAAGAAACACAATGTAGTATGATGAATATATACTGCTAAGGGAGTTTTGTGGGAAAGTTTGAACGAGAAGTTCCCAGTTTGGACTGCAGTGGGCTAATTTCTTTTAACGGTAACTTAAGAAGAATTTCCTTGAAACAGCGCTGTTTACTGATAACGAGTATTGCTAAAGTATTTGTCTAGCCTTCATCTGAGGGTCTGGAATAGTCTTTGTAATTACAACATTTTGTGGTTGTTAGTTCCAATATTCTAAGTCTCATCTGCTGAAAATATATACTTGTTATTGTTGCAGTTACATCTTCTCCGTTTTGATTTTATACCATCGTTTCTGGTCTCAGGATCTATACCTAATATGGAGGAATTTTCGTGTTTTATCGAAATCGTTCGATCGTTCAACAAAAGCAATTCCTTAAGCAATGATGTCAACCCAGGAACATGGTATGTTATGAACCAGAGCTAATCGACCAAGAGCCAGATCTCCCATGCACCTTCAACCACCAGCCACTCGTCAAAGAACATCAATCAGAACTCCATCTGTCGGAAGCCAGAAACCTATGGCCATCAATTCAAGAACCACGAACAATCAGTCAACAGACATCAAGAGAGTGTCATCAACCAAGAAGGGATGCATAGCGTCATCAGTCTGTTGCCACATCTAAGAACCATCAACCATGAGAAACAGCCACATATAAGCGACCGAAGAACACCAAGAACAACTACCCAAACACCAGCAACAGAGGACAGGCAACCAAAGGTCATCAACTTGGAAGTCCTCTGCCAAGACCCATCAATCGTGGACTAGCAATCAAAGAACTTCAACGCTAAACGGGATCAATCAACCACTATAGTACAAAACCAAATGACCTTCAATCATTGGTATCAATCAAGCCAGCCTACCGGATCTATGGTCTGTCACGAGAGAGTTTGAGTTGATATTACAATTCGACCAACACATTCTCTTTATGTTTCTTCCACACATCTGCCACTTATGCATACCTGCCTGTTGGCCCTTCGTCTCTCGTTCTGAAGTACATTGCTCGTTCAGTTGGGTCTGAACACTGTTATAATCTTGTTTCTCTGTGTGGACACCGTGCTAAAGGAACGCCAAAGATCCCAGCTGAAGCAGCTGTTGCCTTCCACAAGCACGCAAGGGTCGCGTGGGCTGCAGAGGGTAGCCAGGTTGTATACAACATACCAACACGTACCGCAGATTCCTCTTGGGGTGGGGTGAGTTGTGGACTCTCGGGTTTCTAGCCCACTAAAAATAGGATTCAGCTCAGGTGCTGGGCTTCTAAAAGCCCAGTCACAAGACTTTGAAGCTTCGACATGAGCTCTCACATCAAGGGCTTCAAACCTATGTACTTATCTTTTAGATCATACTCGGGCTTCGAATCAACGTACCAGAGGTTCAGAACAACATTCCGGGACCTCGAACCACAGGCTCGGAAGAGTGAAAACCCGTAGTTCAACGCAACTCATTAGGGCTTCTTCAGATACTAAGAGCACTCATGAAACCATCTGCTCATGGAAAGTGTTCATGAGACGCGTGCATGAGAGGCAGAGGAGCCTCGGTGTCTGTGGGCAAGAGGTTGATTTGCCGAAGAAGTCGATAGGGAGACGCTCTGTAGATCGGGGAGAAACCAGGTACTGTGTCATGCGAGTGTTACTAATTCCCCGAGCTGTCAGTCACTCTTCTCCTGCAGCGCCCTCGTCTGACCTGCTATACCGACGGCACGACCTTTACCTAAGGAGGCCAGGACTTTGACCAGATCTTTTGAGGGTAAGGGGGCCTTACTCTCGTGCCCAAGGGTCACGGTATCATGCCCAAGGGTCGTCCCGTCGTACTTAAAGGAGTTATCAATCCCGCCTGGAAGTAGAGCGTGTCAAGTCGCGAGGCAGTGGGTGAGGAGGAGGAGGAGGGGTGCGTTTGTGGAGGGGGAGGAGACCAACCAGCCAGGAGCTGGAAGTAAGGCAGGTGCCTGCCTGCCTACGTCACCGTCATCACCCACAACGCGCGTCGATAACCCCACCGAGCGAGTGTACCGTCCTCACCACCTACCAGAAGAACCAACCCTTGCCACCTCAGGCTTGCATATTTCACACTTCAGCGTACGGCCACACTTACCCCTCCCTTCCTCCCTCCCTTCCTCCCTCCCTTCCTTACTTGGACCTGCCCGGCCGACTACACAAACACAGACACACTATCCCCTCCCATTGCTGTTCCTTCCCCTCACTGCTCCTCTTCCATC
>JAYMFT010026894.1:0-16171 GCA_038088735.1 Panulirus argus
GAAATATTGTTTAAGATTCATTAAGGCTTGTAATTAAGTATTAGAATGATAAGATTTTTCAAAGATTTTGTGATAATACATTTCGTATTTATTTGGTATCTTTTAATAAGGGAAAGGATTTTGAGACTTTTACTGTGATTACTTCAAGTATAGAAGAGTTTCATTTTGGTATTTTTCAATTTTCAAAGAAAAATTTTTTTGGGTTGAATATACCCTGAACTATTAACTGCAATTTTTGGTATTTTTCTCAGGAGAATAGATTTCTTTGTACACCCAGTATAAGGATTATTTTACGCACAGAATACGAATCTAGGGTTGGAATATTGTTTACAGTTCATTAAGGCTTGTAATTAAGTATTAGAATGATAAAGTTTTTTAATGATTTTGTGGTTACTCGCTTCGTATTTATTGGGTATCTATTGGTAAGAGAAAGTATTTTGAGACTTTCTCTGTGATTATTTCAAGTATAAAAGAGTTTTCTTGTGGTATATTTCAATTTTCAGGCAAAAATTTTTGTGGTATAAACTTCCCTGACCTATTACCTGCAATATTTGGTATTTTTCTCAGGAAAGTAGATTTCCTTGTACACCTCAGCATAAGAACTATTTTACACACTGAATACGAATCTGGGGTTGGAATTTTGTTTAAGATTCGTTAAGGCCTGTAATTATGTATTTGAACAATAAGACCTTTCAAAGATTTTGTGGTTATTCGTGTCTTAATTATTGGGCATCTATCTTTAAGGAAAAGCATTTTGATACTTTTTCTGTGATTATTTCAAGTATAGAAGGGTTTCATTGTGGTATATTTCAATTTTGAAACAAAAAGATTTTTGTGGTAAAAAATACCCTGAACTTTTACCTGCAATTTTTGGTATTTTTCTCAGGAAAATAGATTTCCTATTACACCTTAGTACAAGGACTATTTTACACACTGAATATGAATCTGGGGTTGAAATATTGTTTCAGATTCATTAAGGCTTGTAATTAGGTATTAGAATGAAAAGATTTTTCAAAGATTTTGTGATAATTCGCTTCGTATTTATTGGGTACATATTCAGTAGGGAAAGCATTTTGAGATTTTTTCTGTGATTATTTCATTTATAGAAGAGTTTCATTATGGTATATTTGAATTTTCAAAGAAATTTTTTTTTTGGTAAAAAATACCCTGAACTACTACCTGCAATTTGTGGTATTTTTCTCAAGAAAATAGATTTCCTTGTACATCTCAGTATGTGGACTATTTTACACACTGAATATGAACCTGGGGTTGAACTATTATTTAAGATTCATTAAGGCTTGTAATTAAGTATTAGAATGATAAGATTTTCCAAAGATTTTATGGTTTTTCGCTTTGTATTTATTGGGTACCTCTCGATTAGGGAAAGCATTTATAGACTTTTTCAGTTATTATTTCGAGTATAGAATAGTTTCATTTGTAGTATATTTCAATTTTCAAAGAATAAGGATTTTGGGGTAAAAATTACCCTGAACTATTAACTGCAATTTTTGGTATTTTTCTCAGGAAAATAGATTTCCTTTGACACCTCAGTAGAAAGACTATTTTACACACTGAATATGAATCTAGGGTTGAAATATTGTTTAAGATTCATTAAGGCTTGTAAGTAATATTTAGAATGAGAAGATTTTTCAAAGATTTTGAGGTCATTTGCTTTGTATTTACTAGTTATTGATCGGTAAGGGAAAGCATTTTGAAACTTTTCCTGTGATTATTTCAAGTATAGGAAAGTTTCATTGTGTATATTTCAATTTTCAAAGAAAAAGTTTTTTTGGGTAAAAGATACCTTGAACTATTACCTGCAATTTTTGGTATTTTTCTCAGGAAAATAGACTTCCTTGTACACCTCAGTATAAGGACTATTTTACGCACTGAATACGAATCTGGGGTTGAAATATTATTTTACTTTCATTAAGGCTTGTAATTAAGTATTAGAATAATAAGATTTTTCAAAAATTATGTGATGATTTGCTTCATATTTATGGGTATCTGTTGGTGAGGGACAGCATTTTGATACTTTTTCTGTTATTATTTCAAGTATAGAAGAGTTTCATTTTTATATATTTCAATTTTCAAAGAAAAATTTTTTTTTGGATAAAAATTACCCTGAACTATTACCTGCAATTTTTGGTATTTTTCTCAGGAAAATAGATTTCCTTGTACACCTCAGTATAAGGATTATTTTACCCACTGAATATGAATCTGGGGTTGGAATATTGGTTACAGTTTGTTAAGGCCTGTAATTGAGTATTAGAATGACAAGTTTTTAAAGATTTTGTGGTTATTCACTTTGTATTTATTAAGTATCTATCGGTAAGTGAAAGTATTTTGAGACTTTTTCTGTGATTATTTCAAGTATAAAAGGGTATCATTGTGGAATAGTTCAATTTTCAAACAAAAACTTTTTTGTGGTAAAAATATCCTGACTGCAATTTTTGGTATTTTTCTCAGGAAAATAAATTTCCGTGTACATTTCTGGACATGAACTATTTTACACACTGAAAACGAACCTGGGGTTGAGATATTTTTTAAGATTCTTTAAGACTTGTAATTAAGTATTAGAATGATAAGATTTTTCAGTGGTTTCGTGGGTATTCACTTTGTATTTAATGGGTATCTGTCGGTTAGGGAAAGTATTTTTAGACTTTTTCTGTGATTCTTTTAAGTATAGATGAGTTTCATTATAGTATATTTCAATTTTCAAAGAAAAAGGTTTTTGGGCTAAAAACTACACTGAACTATTACCTGCAATTTTTGGTATTTTTTTCAGGAAAATGAATATCTTTGTACACCTCAGTATAAGAACTATTTTACACACTGAATATGAATCTAGGGTTGAAATATTGTTTAAGATTCATTAAGGCTTGTAAGTAATTTTTATAATGATAAATTTTCCAAAGATTTTGTGGTTTTTGCTTCTTATTTACTAGTCATCTATTGGTCAGGGAAAGCATCTTGAGACTTTTCCTGTGATTATTTCAAGTATAGAAGAGTTTCATTGTGGTATATTTCAATTGTCAAATATAAAGTTTTTTGTGGTAAAAAATACCCTGAACTATTACCTGCAATTTGTGGTATTTCTCAGGAAAATAGATTTCCTCACACTTCAGTATAAGGACTATTTTATACACTGAATATGAATCTGGGGTTGAAATATTGTTTATGGTTCATTAAGGCTTGTAATTAAGTATTAGAATGCTAAGATTTTCAAAAATTTTGTGATAATTTGCTTCGTATTTATGGGTATCTATCGTTGAGGGACAGTATTTTGAGACATTTTCTGTGATTAGTTCGAATATTTAAGAGTTTCATTATGATATATATCAATTTTCATAGAAAATCCTTTTTTGAGGTTAAAAGTACCCTGAAATATTACCTGCAATTTTTGGTATTTTTCTCAGGAAAATAGATTTCCTTGTACACCTCAGTATAAGGACTATTTTACACACTGAGTACGAATCTGAGGTTGAAATATCATTTAAGATTCATTAAGGCTTGTAATTAAGTATTAGAATGATAAGATTTTTCAAAGATTTTGTGGTTATTTGCTTCGTATTTATTGGGTATCTATCAGTAAGGGAAAGCATTGTGAGACTTTTTTTGTGATTATTTCAAGTATAGAGGATTTTTCTTGTGGTATACTTCAATTTTCAAAGAAAAAGTTTTATGGGGTAAAAAATACCCTGAACTATTACCTGCAATTTTTGGTATTTTTCTCAGGAAAATAGATTTCTTTGTACACCTCAGTATAAGGATTATTTTACACACTGAATACGAATCTGGAGTTGAAATATTGTTTCAGATTCATTAAGGCTTGTAATTAAGTATTAATTATAAGATTTTTCAATGATTATGTGATAATTCGCTTTGTATTTATTAGGTGTCTGTCAGTGAGGAAAAGTATTTTGATACTTTTTTATGATTATTTCAAGTGTAGAAGAGTTTCATTTTATTATATTTCAATTTTCAAAGAAAAAGATATGGGTAAAAACTACCCTGAACTATTACTGCAATTTTTGGTATTTTTCTCAGGAAAATAGATTTCCTTTTACACCTAAGTATAAGAACTATTTTACGCAATGAATATGAATCTAGGGTTGAAATATTGTTTAAGATTCGTTAAGGATTGTAAACATCTTTTTAAATGATAAGATTTTTCAAAGATTTTTTGGTTATTCGCTACGTATTTATTGGATGTTTTTTAATAAGGTAAAGCATTTTGAGACTTTTTTTGTATTTATTTAAAGTATAGAAGAGTTTCATTGTGGTATATTTCAATTTTCAAAGAAAAATTTTTTGGGGAAAAAAATACCCTGAACTATTACTTACAATTTTTGTTATTTTTCTCAGGAAAATAGATTTCCCTGTACACCTCATATAAGGACTATTTTACACACTGAAGACGAATCTGGGTTGAAATATTTCAGATTCATTAAGGCTTGTAATTAAGTTTTAGAATGATAAGATTTTTCGAAGATTATGTGATAGTTCACCTCATATTTATTAGGTATCTATTGGTGAGGAAAAGCATTTTGAGACTTTTTTAATTATTTCAAGTGTAGAAGAGTTTCATTGTAGTATATTTCAATTTTCAAAGAAAAAGATTTTTTGGGTAAAAACTACCCTGCAATTTTTGGTATTTTTCTCAGGAAAATAGATTTCCTTGTACATCTCAGTATAAGGACTATTTTATACGCTGAATATGAATCCAGGGTTGAAATATTGTTTCAGATTCGTTATGGATTGTATTTAACTTTTAGAATGATAAGATTTTTCAATGATTTTGTGATTATTCGCTACATATTTATTGGATATTTTTTTAGTAAGGTAAAGCATTTTGAGACTTTATTTGTGTTTATTTCAAGTACAGAAGAGTTTCAATTTTCAAAAAAATGTTTTTTGGGGTATAAAACACCCTGAAGTATTACCTGCTATTTTTGATATTTTTCTCAGGAAAATAGATTTCCTTATACACCTCAGTATTTGAACTATTTTACACACTGAATACGAATCTGGGGTTGAAATACTGATTAAGATATATTAAGGCTTGTAATAAGTATTAGAATAATAAGATTTTTTCAAAGATGTGATAATTTGCTTTGTATTTATTGTGTATCTATCCGTGAGGGAAAGAATTTTGAGACTTTTTTCTGTGATTGTTTCTAGTATAGAAGAGTTTCATTATGGTATGTTTCAATTTTCAAAGATATTGTTTTTTTGGGTAAATAATATCCTTAACTATTACCTGCAATTTTTGGTATTTTTCTCTGGAAAATAGCTTTCCTCGTACACCTCACTATAAGGAGTTTTTTACACACTGAATAGGAATTAGGGGTTGAAATATTGTTTAAGGTTCATTAAGGCCTGTAATTGATTATAAGAATGATAAGAATTTTCATATATTTTGTGATAATTCGCTTACTATTAATTATATATTTATTTCCTTTTACACCTCTGTATAAGGATTGCTTTACACACTGAATACGATTCTGTGGTTGAGATCTTGCTTGAGATTCATTAAGTCTTCTTACTAAGTACTAGAATAAAAAAAATTTCAAAGATTTTTGATATTTCGCTTATCATTTATTGGGTATCTCTTGGTAAAGGAAAGCATTTTGAGACTTTTTCTGTGATTATATCAAGTATAGAAGAGTTTCATTGTGTTATTTTTCAATTTTCAAAGAAAATTTTGAAGTATTACCTGCAATTTTTGTATTTTTCTTCGGAAAATAGATTTCCCTGGACACCTCAATATATGGACTATTTTACACACTGAACATGAATCTGGGGTTGAAATATTGTTTAAGATTCATTAAGGCTTGTAATTAACTATTTAGATTTATAAGATTTTTCAAAGGTTTTTGACAATTTGCTTTGTATTTATTTGGTATTTGTCGGTAAGGGAAAGCATTTTGAGCCTTTTTTTGTGATTATTTCAAGTATAGAAGAGTTTCATTATGGTATATTTCAATTTTCAGACAAAAATTTTTTTGGGTAAAAAATATCCTGAACTATTACCTGCAATTTTTGATATTTTTCTCTGGAATATAGATTTCCTTGTACACAGTATAAGGATTATTTTACACACTGAATGTGAATCTGGGGTTGAAATATTGTTTCAGATTCATTAAGGCTTGTAATTATTATAATGATAAGAATTTTCAAAGATTTTTTGATAGTTCTCTTATTATTTATTTATGTTTTTTTTTATTTCCTTTTACACCCCAGTATAAGGACTATTTTACACATTGAATACGAATCTGGGGTTGAGATATTGTTTATGATTCATAAAGGTTTGTAACTGTGTATTAGAATGTTAAGATTTTTCAAAGATTTTTTTTAATATTTCGCTTAGTATTTATTGGGTATCTATTGGTAGGGGAAAGCTCTTTGAGTCTTTTGGTGTGATTATATCAAGTGTCATTTTGATGACTGCTTCTTTCTCTACATGTTGAAGCTTTGGAATTCTCTATCTTCTCATGTCTTTCCCAATAACTATGACCTAGCTTATTTCAAAAGACAGGTCTTTCAATTTCTCAGATGAGAATTAGATATTTTTGTCTCTGTCTGATAACCTCATCCAACACTCTCCTTATTTTTGAGGGTATAAGATTGTTATGTAGGTGATGGGAACATGGTGTGGCAAACCATGGTCTGCAGAAGGTTGCTGCACTAGTTGCTGTAGATGTGTATCAGACAGGGCAAATCCCAGAAGAAAGGATGTAGCTATTCCCCTTGGTTACTGGAGGGTTACGAAGGTTTCTTGGATGCTCCAGTGACTCATCTTTTATATAGGTTACCATCTATGGCCAGCAAAAAGCTTTTTTAATGTGCACAGAATTGAAGTTATTAATTGGCTAGATTGAGGAGAACATCCTACTATGCTTACCTTGGTTTCATAGCATTGAAAGGAGTGAAGAGTCCTTCCAGATTTATCATTACTGGTGGAATGATGGTTTTGGTAAAAAATTATTATGAATTATTTTTGCAGGAAAAGCGCTTGCAGTGTCTCAACTTTAATGGTGTAAAGGAACGTGAATGGCAAATGGATTCCTTAATTCGATACATCAAAGTTGTTGGTGGGCCAGCCAACAGAGAAGGTCTCCTTCTTGGGCTTAAGAATGGGCAGGTATGACACAATTTATACATAAAGTATATTTATATAATATTGAAATGTTCTTTGCTGGTTTATTATGAATAGAAATAGTTGATACAGTCTTTCAGCTTAAATTTCACCCAAAATTTTTGAATAAGGAGCTGTTGGCTACTTGGATAAGATGTGCAGTCAAGCTGGTACATGGCAAAATATGACGTTTTGTCTTATTCTCAGCTAGTACTAGTTGTCTTTTACATAATTTGTATGCTTACTGCCACATTTTTAAGATAAAGGGTTACTATTTTTCTTTGAATGGTGTACTAAGGTAATTATGTGATCCTCTTCATTGTTGTAAGGGAGTGTTCTTGTTTAAGAATATGCTCAATATTTTGTTCTTGAATTGCACAGTATTTATAGATGCATATGTACAAAAAGGCAAAATAAGGCTAATCAGTGGAAAATGCTATATAGAACTTAAGAACTGGGACTATATGGATTTGTTCAACACTTCATTGTTGGAATGATCAGTTAATCCAAAAATTTTTCAAAGAATAGTGGGGAATAGAAGGCACAGAATGTGGAAAAGAAACTCATTTATAAAGTTTAAAAAGTTGGTGCATATTAATAAAAGGAGAGATTGAGGATCTTTGAAGAAGGATGAATGAAAGTCCGAGGAAGAAATACAGCCTGTTTCAGCGGAATGTAAATACTGTAGCTGAACAAGAGGAGGAGGCAGAGGAAATGGCAAAGTGCTTTGATGTATGTCAGAGGAGGATGTAAGCAATTAGAATTCTTGTTTTTGAAAGAGAAGGGTGGTCAGTAATTTGATTAGGAACAGACCATAAGATATTTGTGATTTTAGGATTATTTGAGAGCAATGATTAGAATGGATGAGACTGGAAGAACTAAGTGTGAGAGTAATACAAGGGAGAAGAATTAAAGGTGATCTGAAATAGTGGTTGGGAGGAATTTAAGCACAGAATGAGCAAGAAGCTTGATTGATAAGTTGTGCTTGTCCCAGATCTAATGTATGGATGTAAAAGCTTAGTTTTCGTAAGTCTAGACAGATGAATAATGAGAGCTGTAGAGAAGGAGGATTCATATTGTATATTTAAAAAGAGGAAAGCAGATAGGGTAAAGATAAAGCTGCAATAAAGATATGTATAGTGTAGAAATTGTTGGAAGGAAATGATAAAGCTGTAAAGGGAGACAATTGACTGATGAAGGTGTATATTTGTATTGTAGTGAAAGACAAGAAAAGTGGTAGATTGCTAAAGGAGGGACAAATTAAAAAATGGGATATTAAGAACTAGAGGAATTTTGGATAAGGATGTTAGAGGAGTGATTTCAGGGTCATTTGTGTGTAAGATTGATGTGAATGGAAATGTTAGTTTTACTGATGAATCACCTAATCATGCATAGTAAAGAATTAGGAAGTGTTTATATTGCAGTGGGGGTTCATGTTCACTTTAGTACATTGGACATGGTTTGATGATATATCTGGGTGAACTGAGAGAGTTCATGTACTTGATCCTCCTCATGTAAATGAGAACAAAGATGATTAATTGGCTTTTATATTCTATTATATCCTCAGGTTCTGAAGATTTTCCTGGACAATGCATTCCCTGTGCCTTTGCTAAAGGTACCTGCAGCAATCCGTTGCCTGGACCTGAGCTCTTCTCGGCAGAAATTGGCTGTAGTTGATGAGCACAGCACTCTCCTTGTTTATGATGTAAAGACATCTGAGTTACATTTTCAGGTAAAGTGCTAATTTTTTTTTATTGTTGTTATACAGATTTTATAAAGTATCAGTCAAATAGTTTGTTTTTTCTTTTTTCACACTTGATTGCTGTTTTCCATGCTACTGAGGTAATCGGCAAGAGAATTATATCAGTAAACCCCTGATATAATGGAATTCAGTACCAGTGAGTTTGTGATATTGAATAAATACAAGAAAAAATTGCTTCAGCACTGTTACAGACGTGATAACAACTTGATGTGTTTTCACTCAACCCCATGAATAATAGTTTATTTCTGTTCTTTGGTTTGGCGAAATGCCATTCCTAGTTGGCAAATGAGTTAGGGTTGCAAGAGGATATATTAGAAGAAGAATCACATTGAGTAGTGCTTTGTAGTGCTGGAAGGTGCTGATACCAAGATGGAAGAGAGAAAATTGGTGATTTGATATCAGTAAGTACTGAAATCTCAAGTATCCCAGATGAAATTATCAACTGGTTGATGAGTTAGCATTAGGTCACCCCATTCTCATAATTGGCTGAAAGAAACTACTATGCAGCAAGAAGCAGTAAGATATTTCCAAAGGATTTAAGATATCTTGTGCCAAAGATATTGCATAAAGAGATGGGGGAGACAGGTAGACAAAAAAAAAGTTGTGCAAAAGTGGCTGGATGCAAAGATTCATATTATTATAAAAACTGGAAAAGAATGCCTATGATGTTTCTGGGGTATGCAAAGAACAGCTAGAAGTAGAGAGAACAAAAAGTAAGAGCTTCCCAGTAAAAAGATTGAAGCTATCAGATGCTCATATTTTTTTCACTCTTGTTTGCTGTTTCCCAGACTAGATGTCTGCAGGTGGTAATCAAGGCCAAAGGAGATATAAGAAAGTAATAAAATGTAAGTATGACATTGCCTTTCAAAATGTATGGGGAGGTTGATAAGGTTTTCTGCATACACCCTGGTTTCTAGGTTCAAGCCATTTTCATTATGATTTACATTTTTTCAATTTGTTGTTCTTGATCTGATCCTTTTCTCTGTATGATGGCTGAAAATAGAGTCCTGTGCTTTGAATTTCCTTCTTTTGGGCAGCTGCATCCTCTCAAGTTGATTTAAATTAAAGGAATGGTTGATAAGTTACAGTGACTAAAATTATGATTTAAACCTCCATCACCTAAATCAACATTGGTTTGAGCTTTGGTGTCCATGGTAATTTTTTTTTCTCACTGTTGGCATAACAACCTCATTTATTGAGAAAAATAGGAGTCAATTTTTTTTGTAATTGTGAAGTGTCTGCACATATAGCATATTTCAGATATTAATACAGTCCTTAGCTACTAGTGAAGTCTTTTATGAAATTCGTAGAAAGGAGACATTTCACCTTATTGCATATATTCCGATAGGAGCCTAATGCCAACAGTGTAGCCTGGAATACCAGTTGTGAAGAAATGTTGTGCTTCTCTGGTAGCAACACCCTGAACATAAAGGCCTCAAACTTCCCAACACACCAGCAAAAACTGCAGGTAACTCCCTTTTATTTCATCTAATACTTTTAATGATTATTATGTGAATACAGTGCACTGAATATAATTTTTTCTCTTTAAAAGTAATTGTATATCATTAATAGATTATTTGACTCCAGCACATTTTGGATGGTGCCAAAACTGTCTAGTTTATGAAGATTTTCTGGATACATTTCAGGATTACTGAAGTACACAGTATTCTTAAAGATATTTTGCTGGCAGAACTTGGCATGGGACTGTGTTTAGTTAGCAGTAAGTTGGGTGGCTATGGCATCATGGATATTTCATATCATTGATTGCTGTAGTACTTGTGAGGTTGTAATTCTCATTAGTCATGTCATTAGAACTCATACTGAATTGATAGCTTATTTTTAGCAATATAAAACATGTTCTTGCAGTGAGAAAAAAATTTGTCAGATATTTTTCATGGTATTAGTTATGTAAGTTATGCATTCCTAATGAATTTTAGTTATCTTTGTGACAGAAATTATAGCCCAAAAAGTTAATGTGGAAGTACAGTGTTACAAAGCTTTCATGAAGTCACTTGCTACTGTAGTTTCATGTCTCATGCCTCATCTATGAGACATTATGTTTAAATGACTGGGGTTGTTAGATGGAGGAGTTAATTGGTAAAAGTTTGTTACAAGGATAGCTTGACACCTGACTGGTCAGTCTTTGTTGACTAGAAATGTGATTAAGAGTAAATTAGGAAGGAAATGACAATTTTTGTAGTTTAGCATCCATTTCATGGTTGATCTGTGCCATCTGTGACAAAATGTAAATGTCTTGTTTTCACTGTTTACATGGATCAAGGGAAGAAGGAATTCTCCATATTTGAAACTTCTATTTATTGATGTGCTTTATGCATCAGTCTGTGCCTCTACTTTTGTCCTTTCCATGAACATGAAGTTCAGTATCTTAGTACCAAAAAATTCTGAATCTTTGTTTTGTACTTTTTCTCCAGGAATATAAGATTCATATTAAATCCATATCAATGTATAGGTCACCAATCTTCTTTCAGGGTTTTGTAGTAGGATTCAGTGGCAGTAAGATCTTCTGTCTGCATATCTACAGCATGTCCACAATTGAGGTTCCTCAGTCAGCCCCCATGTATCAGTATTTGGACAAGAAGATGTATAAGTATGTATTGTCTCAGAGATTTCTTTTATGTGTATGTGTTTGAAAGTTGAAATTGATACTATCAAGCTTTGAAGCATAGAGAATTAGTTACTACAGATAGGGATCATGAATCTTATTCATGACATAGCAGTGTTATATATTTTGTGCACTTGATTTTTTCCAGTACCATTAAAGCATATCTTTATTTGTCTCCTACATTGCATAGCATACACTCAGGGATCACCTTGTCTGTCATTGTTGTCATCTGTCTGTCATCTGTCCACCTCTTCTTAGAAGTCACCTTGGTTAATTGTAGATGCATTTGACTTGACCCATAAGGGTAAGATTAAGTGCATCAAAGCATATACTTCACACACTTATTTCACAGCATGTAAAGAAGTGAATGGCATAAGCCTCATAACTCTAGTCTGGATTTTCCCTGAGTTATGCTTATTATAAGAAATTTAATCTGGAACATAACCAGGCTCATAACTTGAGGATTTAATTTGAACAATAAAGGTCAGGTCGATTGCATCATAATGTATAGTTTATAAAGTTCGTTTCAAACATCTAAAGAAGTTAATGGCTTGAGACCCATAGCTCTAATTTGGATTATGCTTTAGTTATGCCTTTATGAAAGGTTTAACTGGGAACTTAACCAGGTCCATGTCTTGAAATATAATTCTATGCATGGTCATGGAACTTCAAACAGATGTTTTTGATATTTCAGGCAATATTTTTATTCATTCTTATTACACTTCGAATACCTATGTTGCAATGCCGATGACACATATTTGGTGGAACACCCTTATAGTTTATCTGAAAGAAAAAGTCCATATATGAGGACTGAAAATTGACAGGCATACAGAGGAGAGGGTTTTGGATGTAAATGTGCTGAGAGGGGCAGCAGTTAGAAAGTTGAATAAAATTTTGGTGGACATAAGTGTGAAAGTTGTTGAAAAAGAGGAAATAACATATGTTTTAAAGAAGTTATGACAGAGAATGAACTTGGAGAAGAGGCCTGTCTTCATAGACACCAAGGGAGATTGAGTGAATAGATAAATATGATTAAAATATTTGAAAGAAGGGGAGTGGAAGGTACTTAGGGAAGCAGTGCTTACAAGTATGGGTAGAATGTATTGTATGTGGATGGTGGTATATGGATTTTGTAGAAAGGTTAGTGAGTGATAAATTATAAAGTTGAATTGTTAGTGAAAAAGGTAGGTGTGAGGACAGCATTTGAAGGGAAGGGATGCAAATAATTGGGAAGATTACAAGAGAAAATAGCTGGTCAAGAGAAAGTTTGAGAGCTGCAAAAGAGTGTAATTGAGAGATGGGATATGAGAGTATTGATGAACAGAGAGATTAAGAAAATTATGTAGAGGGAGATGGACAGTGTTAGAACTAGAGAGCAAGTGGGACTGATAATAAGGACTGCAGATGGGGAAGTGGTAAGAGGCAAAGAGGAGAAAATGCATGATGAGGTCAACTGAGAGTCCATTTGGAAGGTGCTATGAATGAATGGGGTAAATGGAAAGATACTAAAGGGAGTGAAAAGTTTGTTTCTGGAAAGTAAGGCATATGTGCCACAAGGAGGAGAGGAAGGTGAATGGTTCCTGATGAAAGTGGGTCTGCATTAAGGGTGTGGAATTTCATCAGGATTGTTTAATCGCTTTCTGGATGGGATGTTATGGAAAGTAAATGCAAGGGTCTTAGAGAAATGGCCAAGTCTCTGATATGCTTTGGTTGGGGGTGTATAGAAGGTGAATCATTTACTGCTTGTGGATGCCATGCCTGTGGTGGCAGACTTAGGAGAGAAATTCCAGAAACTGGTGAAAGTTTAGGAGAGTGTGAGAGTGTGTGAGAGAATAAAGGTGAGAGTACATGATAGCAAAAGAAGGGTATTGAGATGCGGTGGTGGGATGAGACAGGATGTTTTGAAAGTAAGTTTGAATGGGGGAGTGGCATGTTTTAGATACCTGGAAATGAATGTTGTGGCTGATGGAACCACAGGTGCTGAAGTGTATCATAGGGTGGGAGAGGAGGCAAAGGTTCTGAGTGCAATAAGAAGCATGTGGAAGGAAAGGTCAGAGCCTGTTAGTGTAAAGGTGGGTATGTTTGAAGGTATAATGATTCCAACAGTGTTACTGTTGTATGGATGTAAGTCTTGGGCCTTAAACACAAAGAAAGGAAGAGGTTGGATATGTCGGATATGAAATGCATGAGGACTATATGTAGTTTTAAGGCAGTGTGACTGTGTAGGGAATGACAGTGTAAAAGTAGAGGTGTGATGGTGGGATAATCTGATTAAGAGAGCTGACCTTGGTATGCTGATGTGATTTGGACATATAGAGAGGATAAGTGAAGAAAGCCTAATGTCTGAACTGGAAGGAGCAAAGATGAGGGGGAGACTTGAAAAGACATGGAAGGATGAAGTTAAGGAGGCTTTGTGTTATTAATGCTTGAATACTTCAGAGGGTGAGAAGCTTGCATAGGATTATGTGGATTATGTGGTAAATGGGGGTAACATTCTGGTTAATGGGCTGAACTAGTGCATATGAAACAGTCAAGATAAACCATGGAGTAATCTGGGGAGCTTGGCTGTGGATGGTAAATGATAGTTTCAGTTCATTATCAGTGACATCTGGGGAGTGGATGTGTGCAAATGGGACCATTGTTCATTTGTTTATAAGGCTTTCTTACTAAGATGGGAGAAGCAGTTAGGTATGTAAGAAAAATGAAAAATGAGATGATTAGGGCTATCCAATAACTGACAGGCTATATATTAGGTTGATATCCATATGGCTCCTCGGTATGTTATTTGACTAACAACAAAGGACAAGTTTTATACTCTGTTAACCAGGCTTTTGAAAAAATACTCAGCAAAAGGGCCCATTTGAAATGATATGAAGACTAATAAAATAAAAAATTAATATGATAAACCTTTCATCCAAGTGGCTATGCCACTGATCAACGTCCAAAAGAATTTGCTGACAGACAGTCACCATTTTTTTAATTTGTTACGAAATGTTTTGATAGTTTTTCTACCCCTGTTTCAGTATTCAGTCAGCCAGGTACATAGGGAAGAATTAGTGAGAGTTATGATACTGATGAAATTTCATAGTGAAATAAGCCTCTCATGCTACACTGTTTTTCCTCTAACCATATTTTCTAGGTTTATTATTGATTCATTTATTTCTCCACTTATTCATGTTTAGTTATTAGTAGTTTACAGATATTTATAATGGAGTTAAAATTTCAGCTGCATATTTCTCTATATATTTACTCCACAGAGAGGCTTATGAGATAGCATGTTTGGGTGTCACTGATGGAGACTGGGAAGCCTTGGCTAAAGCAGCTCTTGAAGGGCTTGAATACAGCATTGGCAAGAAAGCCTTCACACGTATAAAGAACCTCAGATACCTTGAATTGATACATTCCATAGAGGTAACATATGCCTAATGCTTTTTAGTTCATTTATTCATTTATCTTATTGGACACAGTTTCATACATAAACAGCAGAATGCTCATAAGAAGTTTTCTATCCAGATATGGTAGTTATGCTTATCTTGGAATATGTATTTGTGTTATTGCCACTTTCATTTGTTGTTCTTCCATTTCATCTCTGGTATTACCTTGTTTAGCTTGCCACTCAACTCATTATTTAGTTACATTTTCCTCTCCTGTGTGATCTGTCACTTGAGCAAGAGATATATTGACTGATAATGTGCATGTCAGGACTCATCCTACTTTCATATTTCGGTAAGGAGGCACCAGCCTTTGCTTGCTTTTCATGAAAGAGTCAGTGGTATTTGCAGCTGCTTTCACATTTAATGGGTGTGCCCTCACCCAATCAGCAATTGTCACATGTTGATGCTGTGGACCTGCTTTTTCTACGCAGTTCTTTGCAGTAGGTTTTTATGTAACTTATGAGCTAATACATTAGTAAATCACATATTCACAACAATAGAGATGAAAATGGCTCAAAGAAATGGAAGTGCTATGTAGAAGATGAATGCTTGGATGTAGGGTGATTTATTTCATTTGTTGTATTCAGTTTATACTGTACTTTTTGAATCATATGATAGATTGTATTTTTCATTTATTTCTACCACAAAATTTAGCTGGTTCTTACCTTATGTATGAATTGATAAAAACAGTTAGGTTGTGGTAGGTAGTAGTTGGTAGGCAGCTAACAACCAGGAAGGTATATTACCAATACTACCTGTCAGGGTATTGGAAGAGTTAGTGATGCCTGCATTGTGAGCCAGCTTTTCAGAGATTGTCAAGTTGCACTCCTCTGACCCAGGTAGCAGCCTTTTCTTTCTGCCTCACCCACATGTGGCCTACAGGCATTCTGAAATAGAATTTGACAACATATACCTCACACAACTCATTCTTCATAACTCTAGATTATCCTGTGGTGAGCACAATGGGCTAGCCCAGCTTTTTGGCAGTTAGATATATAGGAGAAGCGGGAGACCAATTTGGATGTGGAAGGATGGAGTGAAAGGGAATTTGAGTAGTTGGGGCCTGAACATGCAGGAGGGTGAAACATGTGCACAGAATAGAGTGAAATGGACTGATGTGGTATACTGGGGTCGATGTGCTGTCAGTGGACTGAACCAGGGCATGTGAAGCATCTGGGGTAAACCATGGAAAGGTCTGTGGGGCCTGGATG